>ML838970.1:111218-152819 GCA_009831015.1 Picea engelmannii
CTGTACATACCATAAAATTCTCATTTGGGTCAACAATATTCAAAATAAGTGCACTAGTAAGTAATTCCTTCAACAAATCAGAAGTTTCTTCACATTTTGTTTTCCATTCAAACTTAATTCCGTTCTTTTGTAAAGAAGTGATGGGATGATCAATCTTAGCGAACCTTGATATAAATCTTTTGTTGTATCTAGATAATCCCATAAGAGATCTAACTTCTAAAACATTCCTTGGTGTTGGCCATCCTCTAATGGCTTCAAACTTTTCTAGATCCACTATTATGCCTTCTTCTTAAATAATGGGCCCAAAATAATTTATCTATTCTTGGTAAAAAGAACACTTGCTTAGCTTGGTATACAGTTGATGTTCCCTTAGAACTTGCAGCACCAACCTCAAGTGATGCTCATGTTCTTCTTTTGACTTAAAATAAATAAGTATGTCATCCAAGAACACAATGACAAACTTATCCAGATAATTTTTTAATATGCCATTCATTAAGCACATAAAGACAACTAGTGCATTGGTCAGTCCAAATGGAACCACTACAAATTCATAATGCCAATACATATTTCTAAAAGTTGTCTTATTGATGTCTTATTCCTTGATTCTCACCTAATGATATCCCGATCTCAAGTCTATCTTTGAAAATATCTTTTCTCCTCTTAGTTGATGAAAGAGGTCATCATTTCTGGGTAGATGGTATTTGTTTTTCACAGTGGATTTATTTAGTTGTCTAAATTCTATGCATAACTTCAATGTTCCATCCTTCTTTTCAACAAAGAGTATTGGTGCTCCCCAAGGTGAAACACTTGGGCATATATACCCTTTCTTCAACAATTCTTCCAACTAGATTTTTAATTCTTTTAACTTTGGAGTAATCATTTTGTAAGGAGTTTTTGATACCAGGGCAGCTCCTGGTAATAAATAAATAGAGAAATCTATATCCCTCTTTGGTGGTAATCTTGGTATTTCTTGGAATACATCCTCAAAATATTGAAATACTGAACAATCTTCAAGACTTGGCCCTTTGGTCTTTTCTGGCTCCTCCACATGAAAAACATACAATTGACATCCTTTCCTGAAACATCTCTTCATCTATAAGGATTAAATATCCCTTATAGAAATGGGTCTTGGAATTCCTTTCACAATTCTCTATTTTCCTTCTTCATCAAGACATGTAAATGTCTTCTCATATCAATCTAGGACAACATGATGCTTGTCCAACCAATCCATTCCAATTAGGATATCATAAGATTCTAATGGTATGATATTAAGATCAACATTAGTACTCACTCCATTCAGATTTATTGGACAAGCTTTGACAGTCTCATTGATCCTTCTTTTGGCTCCAATGGCTCGTTGAACCATACTTTATTTTTCAAGATTACTCTTCTTCAAATGAAATCTTTCCACTATTTTAGGATCAATGTAACTATGAATTGCTCTAAAATCAATTAAAATAACAACACGTTGATTAATGATCTTACCTTCCACCTCAATCATATGGGATTAGTGTTCTGGTTGTCTATATTCTAAGGCTACATATATTCTTGGAATATTTTTGTCCATGACATCTATTATAGTAGCCTCTTGAATGTTGTGCAATGTCCTCATCTTGTCTTCTCTGTGAGGGAAATCCTTGTACACGTGTTCTTATTTGCATCCCAAACATTTGATTGGTGGCCTTCCCCTTTTTCCAAAGGTCCAAAGCTATCCCTCTTGGATTCATTCTTAGTAGGCTCATCTTGTTGATTTGTATTAGGATTGTTTCTATTGAAAGAAGGTTTGAATCCCTTCCTTCTCTAATTAGATTTCTCCTTCCTCTTATCCTTCCAAGATTTCGGCAAAGATTCTCTACCCTTGCCTTGCCCATACAGGTACTTAAACTTTCTAATGGTCTCTTTTAAAGTTCTAGAATCATCATATTGAATCTTATCTTTATAGAAAGATGTCACTCCACTCATAAACATTTGTATCTTCACCTTTTAATCATTGATAAACCCCACATATTTCAACAATCCCAAGAACTTATTTTTATATTCACCCATGGTCATGCTCCCCAACCTTAGTTCAAATAACTCTTGCATCTTCTTGTGACAGTGGTGTTTTGAAAGATACTCCTTCTGAAAATATTTCTTGAACTGCTTCCAAGTGATCCTACACTCATTTATGTGCTCAACTTGCTTCAACTGATCCCACCATATAGCAACTTTTCCATGCAAATGGTATGTGGAAATTCTAGCTTCTTGGTTAGATGAGTATTTGTGCAACTGAAAATACTTTCTGATTCCAAGCAATCAAGCTTCAACATCATATTCTTGTTCTCTTTCACCATCAAAATGATGATGACTTAATCTTCCAAATCTCTCCTTGTAATATGTCCAACTCATATATTCTTCTTTGATGCCTAACATGAGACACTTTTGGACTGCTCCTTGAATCCTTAGATGCATACAAATTCCTAGCTGAGTAAGGAGGTGATTGATGTCTATGATTTCTACTAGCACTTCTTGATTGACTGAGTCTTCTATAGTTATTTCTTCTTTCATAATGTCTATCTTCTTCCTCGTGTCTTGAGCCTTATCCATTCGTTGCTTGTCTCTGCAACTAATTTAGGCTTTACATCCTTTGAGAATTTATTTGATTATGCTCCTCCCATGCTCTTATTATCCTCTCATTGTCATCTCTATAACTTTTCACTTCCATTCTAAGACTTCTCATAGTTTCTACCAACTCTGTTGGTTCCATTATGGTCTTATGTCCATTAGATTTTGTCTCATCATTACCCACACTGATATTTGCATCCTCCATGACTCTGATAGTAATCTTGGAATTGAATTGATCTACTTATTCCTCTAGTTATGTAAAATTCACAAGCAACCATTTTGTTAGAATTATACATATTAGCATTTTTTTTATTAATGAATGCTACAGGTGCTTCCTCTTCCCAATTCATGAATGATAATAGCATAGTTATCCAAATTCTAATAATTCCAAGTTATTATGCTCTACATCATCTTTCCAATGATTATTCTTATGCCCCAATCCGATCTATGACTTTAAAGTTATGGCTTCCTGAAAAAGCCATTTTCACCCCATTTATACACTTTCTCCACTGGTGCAATTTTACTAGAAGGCCAAATTCTGTCAACTACAAAAGAAAATTAATAAATAACCAATAAAATTTTTGTATTGAGAACTGATAATAATCATAATGGTGAACACACAAAAACCTTTATATTCTCCATCTGTCCTTTTAGTAAGATTCTACAATAATATGGAATTTGCAATTTTGTCCTTTTAACAATTTTTTTCCAGACTAGGAATATTTAGCAAAACTGGATATCTCTCAATCTGTGCACTTCTGGAAAAACTTCACTAAACCAAAGTTGTCTATCTTGATGAGTATTCAATATGTTGAATAAATGAACTTTTCCAATTTTGTGATCTGGGATCACTTTTCCTCCTTTGAAAATCCAAAAAATCCCCAAAAAGTGGTATGGAATAGTGGATTTTGGTCTATTTCAACATCCCCCTTCCAAACCCCTAAGATTCTATTCAATTCCTTCATGTTTTGTTTCCATATTTTCTTTCTTAAGTGTCTCCAAGAATTTCAACTTAAACTAGATCTCTGCCAATGATCTGGACCCAGATCTTTAAAAACCACTATTTTGCAATTTCTAACAAATCCAAGTAGAAATGGACAGTGGCCCTTTATAGCACATTTGCAACCCTCCTTAATATAGAAAAAAACCCAAAAGTTTCATTTCATTTTTTAATTAATTTGCTCCAGTTATGGCAAAAATAAGAAAATGTCTCCAGACTTAGTTTTTTTTTTTAAACTAGAGGATAGTTTTTCCTACATGGAAATATGCTAACATGTCCAATGATGTGGCACCACAGGTCCACGTGGCACCCTGAGAGGATGACATATCACCCCTCCAACCACCCTACATGTCCCATCATTCTCCATTTACCTTTCAATGTATAAATAATAAAATATTATTAATAGGGACCCCACCTGTACTAGATGCCACATGGCACCACCATAGTGGCCCATGTCACCAACAGGGTCCACCTCCACACCTTACACCCGATGTGCAACCTTTCCCCACCCCAGATATAATAACAGAGATCAGGAGGCAATCAATGGTACATAGTGATCGCCTTATTTCCCCAAATTTCCCAAAATTCATAATTTTCAAAATTTTCAAGAATGCCTTATTTCAAAACTTTTGTCAAGGCCACCATGGAAATATGTAATTAATTTTCCCTCAGTCAATTTCAATTCTACTAATGATCAATTGTTTCCATGCTCGACCCCTCGACATTACCTCCAGTTCGGCTTCTGCACAAAATGGCCTTCCAATCGGCCCAAGCGCTGCAACCTCGCTCTAATACCAATATGTGATGTACCCAGACCACCAGTTTGGGGCACGTCAATGTGGAATAAATTTGAATACCAATCTATGACATACCCACTGATTGGATACCTCTAAGTTCACCTTCTTATCCAAATTCAAATTTTTGTTACCAATATTTAATTAATCAAGAAACATGAAACCAATGCATGCAATTAACAAGAACATGTTAAACCATAAGAGAAATGATCAACGTGCCATGCACAACATTAACAACAAGCATGCACCATATACATATGACTTAGATATAATAAATACACAACGAAATATAAATTACACATAAAACATAGAGAGCACTTATCTTTTCAAATAAACATTCACCAACTGGTTGCAGACGTCAGACATTCCACCCAACCATAGGCTCCGATGTTCCAAATATCAACCCAAGGTCACCCCCGAGTTAGGGTTATGAATCCACAAGTATGGGTCATAGGTCGACTCTAACAAACACAACCAACTATCAAGCTCTCACTGTTTTCCCAACCACACAACAATCCTAGTTTACCAACTTTCTTCCCCTTCAACCTGTACAACCCAAAGAAATGGACCCCTTTATCTGCAATGCATTTCCTCATGCTATTCCACTTCTTTTCTTGGGCTCTAGTGCTACTAGTAAGGAAATATCAATGATGGAAACTCCAAGGATTCTCAGTTGTGGATAGTTATCTCTCAACTACCATTATTCTCATGCACACATGCATCCATTCCTTTCTGGAATAATCAACAATTACTAACAACCAACAAGCAATGGCTCTTTTACTCCCATAATTTGTCTCCCATGCCCAGACCAAGACCAAGAATGAACAAGAATGAATGTCGATGAATGATGAACCAAAATGAGTGAGTAACAATAAATGACCACCCCCCAAACAACCAAAAACAAGGTTTATATAATTACATGCAATAAAGAACCACATGGTCTTCCCCAAGAAGTTCATGTAACCAATTTTCCCCACTAAATCCAAGATGGGTAAAAATATATAATAAAATACTTAGCCCCTTAGCCCCCCTCTCTCATGGAATCATATCCCCTTATCTTTGTCCTTTTTGGTCTTGCAACCAACAATGTATTTTATTAAAAAATTCAAAGCATTACATTTCTAGGCACTCCGACCTTTCAACTTTATAAGCACTCCAACCTTTCATGAATAAACAAAATACATTATTAATCTGGGGACTCAAAATTGGGGTATTACACCAATTTTCTTAGTAGCACAACAACCTTCCATTTTGCTAAAGCAATTCCTTTTTTCTACCTTGAGCTAGACCAAATAAATCTATAACTTATTTGGACGTTTTTTTTTCTAGGACCCCCTTTGACACAAAAACTAATGACATCTAATAGACATGTATAGCCTCTAGTAAATACTTGAATAAAATGAGTCTACCCTCTCAAGAGAACAAACAATTATACCAAACATACATCCTCTTTTCAACTTTTGCAATGAGCCATTATCGACCCTTTTTACCATAGTCATTTGGCTTGAGCTAAAATCCCAATTATTTCAACCCCTCATAGAAGCCTACCTTCTGATTAAGAAATATTTGGGAGAGAAGCCTAACATCCTCTTCATCTAACCCAAATACATAAACCGTATGTTCTTGTATATTTACAAGCATATTTGTAGCAATATAGTATAATGTTAAAATCTCTTTGAGTTTCACAACATTTCTCCTTGTTCCACTACTGAAAAGAGAATGCCATAAAAAAACAATAGATGTGATAGAAAAACACCACCCGCAATTTTGATACCTCTAAAGTTCCCTATTCTTTTTGTCTCCAATATGGTTCTACTCAATCCTTCTATTACAAAGAGGAATGATAATGGGAAGAGAGGACATCCTTGTCTAAGCCCTCTCATTGGCTTGAATAACTTCGAGGCTAACCCATTTATTAAGATATCAAAGGAGATTGAGGCCACACAACACATAATGTAGTTGAAAAAATGGATGTGAAACCCTAAATAGAATAACATTGTATTTATATAAAGCTATTTGACCCTATCGTAGGCTCTGAAAAGGTCCAATTTGATCACCATACAAGGAATTTTTTTTGTCTTTATTGTGTGCAAGAACTCCTGGGCTAATCCCACCACCTCATGAATTTGCCTACTTGATAAAAAAAAACCTAATTGCTCACTAGATATGGTCTCATATAAGAGCCTCTCAACTCTCATGGTAATCAACCTTGCAATTATTTTGTATATATAGTCACACAGAGAAATTGGCTTACATAGATCCAAAGAGTTTGGGTTATCAATCTTTGGTATTAAATATATGAAGGTGGTATTAAAATGTAGATAATACCTTACCAGATATCCTAGACTCATTTATTACCTTCACTAGACCCTCTTCAATGATTTCACTAAACCCTAGAAAAAATATATAGGCCAACCATCTAGGCCGAGACTCTTATCCTTCTATAAGCTATGCATTATTGATTGTAGATCATCCTTTGAAATCTCTTCCATTAATGTTTGATTATGTTTTTCATTTACAAATCTTGGGAAGTAGCTAGACATCTTCACCACTTAGACAATAGTTATTTGGCTCTCTTCTTTGTAAATAAACTTGAAGTGTTTCATGGCCAGTTGTGTTATCTCAACAAACTTATATGTCGTGGATCCATCGTCTTTTAACATTTGCCAAATCATGTCAATTTTTTCATGTGTTGCTAAATTTTCAATGGGTAACTTGTTCGAAATTTTGTTCTGTGCAAAAGTTTGATGTTTGAGTTTAACAAGTGAAATTACGTGCCTTTGAAGAATTAATTGGATGCCATGTACTTTGCAGAGATTATGTGCTATCATATTTGTTAGCAGTAGCTCAAATCATTTAGTGTTGTATTCTAAATGTTACTTCTTGATAAGCATTTGATTTTATTTAATTTCTAAGGTTTGGTATTGCCCATTCAATTGGGGATAGGTTTTAGATTTTACTGGTTCCGTCAATATAGATCCAATTCAACCAACTTAGGCATTCAAATATTTTATTTTACTGAGGTTTGTCAATTTGGAACAATTTAGTTTGGCTATTGTGTTTTTTTTGCATACTCTCCTAAAATAGTGGGTTATATTACATGTCTAAAAGAATGACTTAAATTTGGGTTGATCTGGTTGAGTTTGAGATTTCCTCTGACATCAACAAACAACATGTAGTTGACTTGTTATTTTCATTCAAAGTACAAGTCATTCGAGTCAAGCACATACTCACAAAAGAAGTGTGGTGTCTTTTGAGCCCTTGCTAAGTCCCCTGGTTTGTGTTTGTATTTGAATTTGGTCACAATGAAATATGGAAAAAGTTATCTAATGCAAAAACATAATAGTTGTAGTTCACTAGATTAAATCTCAATACACTTTTGAATTTTTTTTGCATTTTCTGAACACATTTATTTGCATTATATTCTACAATGAAATGTGTATAGCCAATTAGTGCATTCATATTCTCAACTATTTTGGAAGTAATATCTTCATTTGATTTTTCAATGAAATACGGAAAAATTTATCAGATGCTAAAAATAATAATTCAATAAAATAATAGTTGTAGTTTTCTAATAACATCTAAATACATTTTTAAAATGTTTTTTGCATTTTCTGAACACATTTATTGCATTGTATTCTACACTGAAATGTGTAAAGCCTATTAGTTCACTCATACTCTCAAGTATTTTGGAAGCAATGTCTTCATTTGGTTCTTCATAATCTAAAACCATTGCACATGAAACGACATGCTGCTTAAATGATTTCCTTAATAATGGACTATGTCTTTGTCTCCTCCATTTCTTCCATTTCTAGGACTCCTTTAACATTTTTTTATTCAATCAATAAATTCATACATGTGTCATCTGTGTTCATCCAGTGAAACACTAGTTTTTCCTTAAAACATGAATAGCCAAATATTTTAGTTCTTGTGCATCATAACCATATCATTTTACCGATCAACGCTAACACCCTCATATATACATACTTACATACTTGTTTTTGCTCATTTGAAACCTTGTTAATATTTTAATCATTTGTTTATATATTCATAAATATATTATAAGCATCATTTATTGCCATTAATTACAATACATGTTTTCAATGATAATTTTCAGATGTCCAAAAAATACAGTTATCTCAACTAGTGATCTAACATATTTTTGCATGCTCCCCCAAGTTTGTCATTTCTCCGACGACCTTACTAAAAATTGAATTTCATTTCCTTTCAAAGAATCGATAGAGAAAGTGTTTTAAATGGCTTGAACTAATTGGAAATTGTTGTTTGTCAAGGTGTTATCTTCGTGCTTTCCTAGTAGACGCATAGCCCAGTTTGAAATCCCTAAAGTACAACATCCAAGATTCATTCAAGTCAATGTGTTTTATATGTTTTAACATTTTGTTGCGTATGTATTTTGTATGGCATTCATCAGCTCCTATATGCACCACCTTGAATGTTATCTTATAAAAGTGATGTTGTTTTGCTTTACATTTTCCATTTTATTGACATGTCTTTGCACCTTTTGGGGCAAAAATTGTTATTATAAGAGAATGTTTACATACAATTCATGACTCACACTCCTACTTTGGTCCATGGATATATATACCTCTACATGTTTTTTGCAACTCAACATGAGCTTGCTTTGGAGATTTATACAACCCAAGCAATGGTATGGGAATGTCATTAATCAATGGATGCAGGCTAGAGTTCATTTGTAAGTGTGACCTCTATTTCATTTTGTTCCCCAAAGGAACCACTCCAAAAATAAAATGATATCCAAAAAATTTCAAAGGATAAATTTAGTTTTACATTGGTTAAATCACATTGCATTGCTATAGATAAATGAGCAAAAATAATCAACAATCAACTTCTATTTGGCAAAGACATGGATTCATTGTTTTGATTTATTTTTTCATGAAGTACATTTCTTAAGGAAACTCGTTAGGAATTTCCCCTCATTTTGAGGATGATACTCAAGATAAATTGAATTCTGTAAAAGCTTGAGGCTTTGTCAACACATGGCTTAAGGTCGTTACTACAATAT
Source organism: Picea engelmannii (assembly GCA_009831015.1). Classification (NCBI taxonomy): domain Eukaryota; kingdom Viridiplantae; phylum Streptophyta; class Pinopsida; order Pinales; family Pinaceae; genus Picea; species Picea engelmannii. The sequence goes on from ML838970.1 coordinate 120,661, forward strand.
ACTCGTTAAAAGCTCAACATGTCACTTGTGAGAATTGCATTTCGGTGGGGAGGATAACACTCGTTCCCATAATCGCCCAGGATCTACCTAGTTGATTCACTTTATGATTGTTTACTAACAATTGCTTATTATCACTTTATTGTATAGATACTTATAAGTGAATATCAAGCATATGTTTATATGGGTTTAAAATAGTATTATATTAATGCAAACTTGTGTAAAATTAGGTTTATATGGACTTTGAAATTGTATATTTTGAGCTTCAATATATGTCTTGAAGTCGCAGGGGTGGCAAGTGGGGGGGGGCGGTAATTTGCGATCCCAAAGGAAATTAATTTGTCTATTATGCTTGGGGTTTAGGAAATGTTACAAATAACTTTGTAGAAGCCTATGTTTTGTGGTAAGGTATTAGGCTCGCAAAGGCCAAAGGTATTCAGAAGATCATCATTCTGGAGGAATCCATGCTTGTGATCAGGGTTGTTATCAATAAAGATGACATTGGATCCAAGGTCCTTCCTGGAGTAATATCTCGTCCACACGGTCTCCTTGCTGGGTTTGAAGATTATAAGATCTTTCATATCCCACGTGATCATAATAATAAAGCAGTCCAATGGGAAAAGTATGGATCAATACTATAAGAATGAGAAATAGTTGCTAATGGTGGAAGGGACTATTTTCATATACCGTAGTCCCATGATCGAGTCATTTAATTCTTGGATTGGGTGGCAGTTGGTGCTTTGGTCTATGTGATTTTTTGGCTGCCTTGTTCACTATTTCCGAGTAGGAGTTATTGCTCTCATTGATGTTGGATTGTGTGGCAATTTTTTATATTGGAGTATAGTTGAAGTTTTGTCCCTCCTCTTTTGTGGTTTTTCTAGTCCCAGGTGCGATGTGTTGAAGGTGAAAAGGAGCAGGTTGGTGGGCATTTAGGGAGGCCATTCAATGTTGAGTGTCAGCGCTCAACAGGCCATAATCCATCTCGTCTTCAGGTCCTCTTCTTGTATTTTTTTCTTTAGAGATTAGGTATTTTTTGTGTTAGGTCCTGGTCATGTTGAATCTCCTTTGCACGTTGGGTTAATCACCAATTGGCATGGTATTGTTGTCGGATCTAACATTTTGGGCCAATTCATTCACTTTCTTGATTTTATTTGGGAAGGAGAGATAACGAGTGGTGGTTGGTATAATTTCTTTAGGTTTTTTATAACCTCTGGTTTGGCTCTCTTAGAGTCTAAGAGTTAAAATCACATTCGCTTTGGAGAGTATGATGTTGTTGGCTTGTTATATGGAGAGTCTCATTACAGGGTTTTAGTCTACGTGTCTCTACGTCTTATCATTGCTGACCTTTCTATACCTTCTAGGTACTCTTTCTTAATTTGGGATCATGGTTTGGGGATTGGTCTTTTGGATTTCCCTATTCTATGTCTTGTAAGACATCTTTGTAATGTGGTAGAAGTTGAAAGGTGGGGCAATCCTTCATTTTGGTGTCTATTTTTTAGTGTGGGAAATGTGACTACCGAGGAAGATAAACTATGTTATGAGGACATTTATGTTACTGCTTGGACACTTGAAGGTCAAGCTGGCCTCTCCTTTATTGACAGAGGGTTTTCTTTTGGAAAAGGTTGGTATGATTGTTTCTTTGGAATTCGTTATACTCACACAACTATTGTAAATTATAGAAATGGGGAAGTGGAAATTTGGTCGTCTGCTATTGACAAAAAAAATTATGCCCTCGCCTCTTACAAATTTTGACAACAATTATTCAAGAGGTGTGTGGCTTGGTTTTGGTAATAGTGGTTTTCTATTTATTCTCAAAATGGATCTTTCTTGGAGGGAACTCAAGCAAATCCTTCATCATCGTGAGGAAATCTCTGAAGAAAATCTCTCTTCCCTACACTAGTTATCGGTTAAAGTTGGCAATATGGAGCAACCCTTCACCCAAAGAATTGAGAGCTTGAAAAAAAATGCCAGTTTTTTAGAACATTGGTTTTGCCTCAGCCTATAGAGTCATTATCTATCAACCAGGTATCAGTTGCATCTCGCCATGGAAACTCAAAGGATGGTCAAGAGGAGATTTGAGCTGCACCAATGGAGGTAGAAGAAGACTCTCAACAACAAAGTGGAGTGTAGGGGGTACCAAATTACAACTCAACTGTCAATTGATGTATTACAAAATTGTATTTTTTCTTGGGCAATTTATTAAGAAATTTTGCAACTAGATAATGTGGATGTTTCCTAGGACAATATGTATGTTTTACAGACTAGTAGGAGTAAAAGTAATATTGGCTATATGCCAAATTTTTGTAATAGATCTCGACTTCATTATTTTCTTCGGTGCAATTGATTATATAATATAAAAGTTTTAGTTTCTTTAAATGCATGTGTGTGTGTGTTGAAGTTGCATATTTTGAATTTCAATATTTGACATATTGATTAGTAATTGTTTATATTAGTTTATACTATAGTTCATACTCAATACACACATTGTTACATAAATATAGAGTTTAGGAATCATAATTTAACCCCTACATCCATGCAAATTATAGAATGCACTATGCAATTAATATACGACACTATTAATCTCATAATTGAGTTTTTTTTCCTTGAAAAATAAAAATAAATAAATAATAAAATATCATAATTTTATTACGATAAACAAAATTACATTTAGTAGAGCCCACATTTCATGTATCTTCTCGTAAAGAGGGAGCATAAGAGTATAGCTTAGATATATCATTTGTTCCCATACAAGTGATACCAAAAAAAAAAAAAAAGAGGATAATATTTCAGTCCATAAATTGCCTATCATATACCTTCTATGAATATCACTAGTATAAAACTAGTTTTTATTGGTCAAAAAATAAAGTCTTTTAAAAGCCTTTAATTGTTTAGTAAAAACCATAGAGTCTCATGATTAAATAGTTCCATGATTAAAACAAAGGTGTATGAATGTATTCAATAGAGTGTCCCTTCACTTTCTACTAGATGATCCAAGTTCCTTTGTCCAATTGCAATCCATCTTTCAAGAGACCATCAACTTCCTTGTTGCTTTCTTTATACACATGTTGAAAAGATAACATGTTAAAAATTTATCAGAGAAAGTTGTATCTTCTCATATACATGCCAAAGAATTATCTACAATCAAATGTTAATGGAAGAGATTTTAGAGGATGATCTACAATCGATAATGCATATCTTCTAAAGGATAAGAGTCGTGACCCAGATGGTTGGACTATAGAGTTTTTATGGGATTTAGTGAAATCATCAAAGAGGATCTAGAGAAGGTAATAAATGAGTCCAAAATATCTGGCAAGGTATTAGTTTCATCTGAATACTACCTTCATATATTTAATACCAAATATTGATAACCCAAACGCTTTCGATCTATATAGGCCAGTTTCTCTATGTGACTATATATACAAAATAATTGCAAAAGTGATTGTCGTGAGAGTTAAGAGGCTCTTATATGAGACCATTTATAGTGATCAATTTGGTTTTTCATTGGGAAGAAAAATCACAAGGCACTAGGATTAGCCTAGGATTGCTTACACACAATAAAGACAAAAAAGATTCACTCAATGGTGATCAAATTAGACATTTCCAAAGCCTACAACAAGGTTAGCTAGATTAATTTAAAGATTATGATAATCTATTTAGGGTTTGGAATCCATATTGTCAAGTAGATTATGAGTTGTGTGGCCTCATCTCCTTTGCAATGTTAATAAATGGGCCAGCCTCAGAGTTCTTCATGCCAAAGAGAGAGCTTAGACAAGGATGTCCTCTCTTCCTATTTTTGTTCCTCTACACAATATTTATACTACAAAGAGGAACAATAATAGGAAGCGGTGACAACCTTGTCTAAGCCCTCTCTTTGGCATGAAGAACTCTAAGGCTAGCCCATTTATTAACATTGTAAAGGAAATTGAGGCCACACAACTAATAATCTAGTTGACAAAATGGATACTAAACCATAAATGGATTAGCATCATCTTTAGATAAATCTAGCTAACCCTATCACATGCTTTGGAAAGGTCTAATTTGATCGCTATTGAGGGAATATTTTTTGTCATTATTTTGTGGAAGCCCTCCTAGGCTAATCCCACTGCCTCATGAATTTTCCTTCCCGATGAAAAACCAAATTTTTCACTATAAATGGTCTCAGATAAGAGCCTCTTAACTCTCATAGCAATCACTTTTGCAATTATTTTGTATATATAGTCATATAGAAAAACTGACCTATATAGATTGAAAGAGTTTGGGTTATCGATTTTTGGTATTAAAGATATGAAGGTGGTATTAAAATGCAACCAATACCTTTCCATATACTATGGACTCATTACCTTCTATAGATCATCTTAAATGATTTCACTAAACCCTAGAAAAAAAGTATAGGCCAACCATCTAGGCGAGGACTCTTATCCTTTTATAAGCTATGCATTATCGATTATGAATCATCCTATAAAATCTCTTCCCTTAACATTTGATTATGTTTTTCATTTACAAAGCTTTGCAAGTAGCTAGACATCTTCACAACTTCAGCAATAATCACTTTGCTCTCTTCTTTATAAATAGAGTCAAAGTGTTTCATGCCCAGTTGCGCTATCACATCAAACTTATATGCCATCGATCCATCGTCTTTTAGAATTTTCCAAATCATGTCGATATTTTTTTATAATTAGCAAACTTCTGAATTTTTTTGTATCGTCGTCTCCTTTGCTGATCCACAAGGCTTTGTTTTCAAGTCTCTGGGTTGCTTCCATGTTAGTGAATAGTATGTCTCTTTTGTTCAAGGTTTTTACCTCCTTTTTATAATCTTAATTTGGAAAGCATGCCTTCTCTCTCTGATATAGTTCCTCTAACATCATTTCCACATTTAATAGTTCTTGGTTATCCTTTAGCCTCTTTTTGGTGGGTCCATTCAACTGACAATTGTTTTATCTTTTTAAGGTTCCTTTCAAACTATATACCCACTTGAAGACATATCATAAGTAGACCAAATCTCCTTTAACAACTTCACCTCCTTAATCCAACTGGGTTTAAATTGGAAGGGACTTGGTGGCATTTGATAGAGTCTAGCAATTTCCATGGGAAGTCTTAGCAACTTCACCAAAACAAAGATATGGATGATTTTTCTAACTTGGCATTGTAAAAGGGAAATACCTCTTGAGAATCATAACTGACGAGTCCCACTTCCAAATATACTTCAATATCTTCTATGCATCCTCAACATACCTAAGAACAAAAGGCATCCACCCTCTAGCTAGTATATGAAATTGAGGACAATACCCTAGCCTTATTTTCTAGTTAGCACATATCCACTCCTCTAAGAGTTTTTGCACTCATCCTTTGACCTTGAAATCTATCAACCAAAGCCCATTCGTCAAGCCCTATCATCTAGTTCATTTTCACATCATCGCCTAAAGCTAGTAGAATAGGGTCGCCCTTCCTTTGAAAACACCTTTTGGTGTGTCTATAGTGAGTAATATCCCCACTTCTCTTATGAATATCAACACCTTTCTACACTATCAAGTCCAAGATTTAGTTTTTCAATGCTTTCTACCTCTTCCAACCCTAGATAAAATACTTAATCGAAGCTACATGATCCACCAAAGGAACTAAAAACCTCACCACATGGTCTTCTTCCTCTTCTAACTCCTAATTTGTGTTCAAAAGACTTGTAGTAGGCAAAGAAACATCTCTATCATAATGAGGAACCAGAAGGGGAGAGCATTGAATCTTACCTTTGCTGGATTTATAGTACAATAAAGTGGACTTAAAACCGCTACTACTATTTCTATCTCCTTGACTTAGCCACCCCACTTGAACCTTTAATCTTCCACCATCGATCGAGTGCCAAGTCACCCGAGTGTTCCATTCATCCTTGGATCCACATTGAGGCAAAGGTATGAAGGATAAACCCTGATTGACTTATAAATAGGCCCTTCCCAAAAAATCTAAGCATCCACCAAAGGCTCCTCTAAATAATCTACCACCTCATCATATGATATCCTTCCAACTTTTTTGTAGACTTGGACCCATGGGATCATGCCCCTAAACAATCTTGCATAACATTATGTGGTAGCGCTTCACTTCTCTTTAGATCCAATCTAATAATTGAGTTATAAACAAGAAGTGTGTTTTAGGTAAATGAAAGACAAAAACTTATGTTTTTTCAAGGAAAAAATAAATAGTGAGAGAGACACAAAAATTGCTTTTCAACCTCATGTGAGGGTCCTAGATATGCATAATGCCCCAACTCACTATAAGGTTTATATCAATACAAAAAAGTGGTTGTTTATCAATGGATATTAAAATTACATAGAGTGTCTTCGTAATATGCATAATAATTCCCAAACAACATATGAACATTACATAGGATTATAAAATTTGGCCATTGGATAACTTATCTAAAAGAGGGAACATTCCTCCAATCATTGCGTTGATGCTTGTTGTAGAGATGAAACAATGAAGAGATAAATGAGGCCAAATTTGAGTATGTTATAGATCATTTGGATAATGTTGGGAAGTAGGAGCCTTCCCAACATACATATATGTTCAACTCCTTGTTCATATTGCTTCCCACCACCTTCCTAGGTTCACACAAACTTGAACTTGGATGGGTAGATGAGGAAATGGAATTCATTTTTTGAAATAAATCTAAATTTTGGATTTGGAGATGTAAACCGATATATTTAGATAGTTTAGATTTTGGTACAATGATGATTATATTGAAATAAAATATATAGACTATTTTTCTAAGGAAGTGAACCAACATCCTGGGAGGATAAACAAGTTTCCCCACAAATCCCATAGGTGTACATCGATTTAACTGGAATAAGAACTTGGGATTTTGGAGGTGTTTCAAGATAAGATTAGATTTTTCATCCATGCTATCAATGGAAAGTAGTTGTAGTTTTAGAAAGGAAAGGTCAATCTGGATATATGGCTTGGTTGTTGGGTTATAGATATAGGCAATGGTTCAAAGTATTCAAAGCTAACGATGGAGTTTCCATTAGCTTGATGCTTGGATGACATTTAATCAATATCCATAAGGTCATGTAAAATAGTAGGAGGTATGATTTCTCAAGTTATCTACATTGTAGGTTTAGGTGATAGAATGTGTTAGGGTTCCTTAAGGTGAGGGGAGCATAATTTTCCATCTATACATAAAATTGAGGTCACAAGATATGAGCTTGGAGAAACAAAATTGGTTAGATTTTTGTAAAAGCTTAAAACCAAAAAAGAGTACACTGAATAAAGTCCCATAAGTAAAATGGGCTTGTTTTACTTGTCTTGAGGCATAGTGGAAATTGATACAACATGCAAACAATAATAACAATAGAGAAAATCAACTTTTGATGTTTGTGATTGAAGTATTTATCATTATACAAGAATGGGAAGGGATAGGAGGAACCTTAAACTTGTGAAGGAAAAAAACTCACCTCTCGAATGAATGGCATGAAGGACAACATTGGAAAATTTGAAGACAAACGTCACATGTGGACCAAGCCTCCAACAACATTCGATGAAATGAATGGGCAATATCAAATTGCAAGGCATGGATGAGACAATACATATGAATAAAAAAGAGGATATTGTCCCCCACAAAAGGTGTCTAGGGCTAGAGGGCAGAAAAAATATAGAAAACGTCACCTAAGCCAATGAAAATCCAGTCAACTTAATTACCCTCCCCTTAATAATAAAAAAAATAGAATACAACAATACTAGAAAACACAAAGAGAACTAAGATGCCAAAAGCTTTGAGATTAAGAGAGGATGGATAAAACATACAACAGGGGTAGATTAACTAGAGAACAACATGAAATGAGTGATTGACATTTGTACCACTATGTCTATGTGTAGGGAAACTAAACCTAACATGAGAAAAAAGAGAGAATTAAAACAAAAAGTAAATAATGACAATCACATATAGTACCCTAGAAACCAACAATGCTTGAGTGACTCCCACTCTTGTGTTGTCTTATTCATTCATCGAATAAATAGTTGCATGACTAACCTTTGTCGAAAACTAAGACCAATTCATCATCCTACTCCCTTTCTCTATTACAAGAACAAATCAACAACCATTTTTGCTTCCTCTTCATGACCATTGGACTCTCTTACGACTCGCTCAGACAATATTACATAATGCCATATTTATAGGAATTTTCTACATGTAAAACCCTAATTCGTGGTTCCCAAAATTGATTATAGATACATGAAGATGATTGGTTGTGATACCCTTATTCTTGGGATTATGTTTTCGTTTTGAACACCAATCGGCTATTAGTCAACTACCTTTCAACCTCTATTCAACTACAAATCGACCACCTTTCGATCTCTACTCGGATACCAATTGACCATCTAGTCGACCACCTTCTAGCCTCCACTCGGCTGACCTGTTGACCATAGAATTGACTTAACCATTTAGTTGATCAATCACCCAATCGATTATCCTCGACTAGTTAGTCAATTGACTAAGTTTCCACTACAAAGAATACAACATCCCAACATTCTCCCACTTGTTGCCTTCTCTGCAGAAACAAGAGAAATTGAGATTTTGTTCGCTAACCCTACGAAGTAATTCCCATTGCCTCTGTACACCAAGAGATATTCTAAGCACTCACAGACTTGGTCAAAGAGTCTGCACTATTTTTCAAAGTGTTTACTTTCTCTAGCAACACCTTCTTGTTTTCCACCATGTCTCTCACGAAATGGTATTGTACATCAATGTGCTTCATCCTGGAATGGTAACTTGGGCTCTTTTCCAATAAAATTGCTCTCCGACTGTCAAAATTTATCCTCATAGCTTGTTGTTCAAACCCAATCCCTAAACACAATCTATGCAACCAAATTGCTTCCTTGCTTGCATGGGTGGCTTCCATGTATTCAATTTCGATTTTTGAAAAGGCTACCACCGCCTGTCTCTTACTCATCCAATTGATTTCTCCATTGAACATTTTAAACACATATCCATTGGTCGAACTTCTTTGATCAAGATCTCCAGTCTAGTTGAAATCTACAAATCCATGTACATTCACTTCCCTGTCAGTTTTAGGTTTCCCTTGGTAATAGATTGCATACTATTTTGTGCCATGCAAGTACCTGAACACTCTCTTGACAACAGTCCAATGCTCTTTCCCAGGTGTCGACGTGTACCTTCTCAATACTCCCACTACATGGGCAATATCTGGTTGAGTGCAGACCATTTCATGCATTAGACTACCAACAACACTAACACATGGAACACGTGCCATGTCCTCTATTTCTTCTTGACATGTCTTTGGACATTTTTCAATAGTTAGTCTTTCCCCTACATGAGTAGGTAGCTTGATTGGTTTACAATTTTGCATGTTGAAACGTTTTAAGATTGTTTCAACGTAATTCCTACGATTTAACCAAAGTTTTCTAACTACCTGATCTCTCTTAATCTCCATTCCCAAAATGAAGTTAGTAGCATCGATATCCTTCATGTCAAACTTGGAGGATAACTACATCTTCACCATTTTGTTTCCAACCAACAACATGTCATCGACATACAATACTACATAGATGAAATGACCACCTTCTTTCTTAGAATACACAGAATGATCAACCTTGCTTCTCACAAATCCCAATCTGAGGATGTAGGTGTCAAAATTTTGGTACCACATCCTTGGTGATTGCTTTAGACCATAAAGGGATCTCTTTAGCTTACACACCGACTCTTTCTTACCATTTAATGCAAATGCTTCAGGTTGTTTCATGTAGATTTCTTCTTCCAGGTCCCCATGTAGGAACATTGTCTTCATATCCATTTTATCTATCTCAAGATAAAATGTTGCAGCTAGAGACATTATACTCTAATGGAAGTCAATTTTGCAACAAGAGAGAAAATCCCACTGAAGTCGACTCCCTCAACTTGGGAATACCCTTTTGTTACCAACCAAGACTTGTACTTCTCAACTTGACCTATTGCATTCAACTTATTCTTGAACACCCACTTGCAACAAATGGGTTTCATTGCATTAGGTATCTTGACCAAATCACATATCTCATTCTTATGCAAAGATTTCATTTCCTCAACCACGACCTCCTTCCAAAGTCTACCCTATGTCAAGTTGAATTCCTCCCTGATTGACCTGGGCTCATCATCAATGGCAGGTAACACATATGCATAATGGAAATCAAGTGGACTATACCTTTCAACTTGTTTCCTTACTCGTCCAGATCTCCTTACAAACAGAGACTATAGTTCCACGTCTTCATTTGATTCAATCGACTTGTCTAAATCATGTTCCTCGTTCCTCGGCTCAAACACCAGTTTCTTTGGTTCTTTCTCTATTGGAGCCTCTTCATTCCTGAAAGTACTTCCAACTTCCCTGAAGATCACATATCAACTATAAGCTATTTTCGTCGTCATCGGATCCCACAACGTATATCCTTTCATTCCATCCTTGTAACCTTTGAAAATACACTTGAGTGCCTTATTGTCTAACGTGTTCCTCTTTTCCTTGGGAACATGCACAAATGAATCATAGCCAAAAAATATGAGATGTGAAAGAGAAGGTTTCTTACCAAACCATACCTCATGTGGAGTCGTGTCGGCTAACGTTGATGAAGGAGATCTATTTACTAGATAACAAGAAGTATTGACTGCCTCTAGCCAGAATTCTCGTGCTATCCCAACACCACTGAGCATGCTCCTTGCATTTTCCATCAACATGTTGTTCATTCTTTCAACAAATCCATTATACTAAGGGACATATGGATTCGTATTATGACGTGCTATGCCACATTGCTTGCATAACTGCTCAAACTCCTTACCACGGAATTCACCTCCATTGTCAGTGCTTAGCACCTTGATCTTCTTATCTATCAAGTTTTCCCTAAGAGATTTAAACTCTTTGAACTTACCAAAAACCTTATATTTCTTTCCTAACAAATATAGCTATGTCTTCCCAGAGAAATCATCTATGAAGGAGACATCATGCATAGATCCTCCTACTGATGGAAATGGTACAGGCCTAAACAAACCACTATGTATCAATTCCATAATCCCTTTTACCCTTGTAGCTTCAGATGGGAATCTCACACGATTCTATTTTCCATAGATTCAATGTTTCACATAAATTAACTTCCAAAGAACAATCAGGTAAACCTTGGACCATACCTTTTTTGTGCATAGCTCGAAGTCATTTCCCCCCAATATGTCCCATCATGTGGTGCCATAACATGGTCTGGTCAATTAGACAAGGAACGATCGGTTTGGTCCTAGGAACAATTGTAATGTATAATCCAATCGAGTCGACACTCCCCAACAACTTGTATAGGATTCCATCTCGATCTCCTCTGACCAATGCCATCGCTTCCCAAACCATTTTGCATGAATCATTCTCAAATATAGTGTGCACACTTGCATCACTCATTTTGCCGACATATTTAGATTTCTTGCCAGACTAGGAATATGTAGCATACTTGGAAGGTGTTGCTCTAAAACATTGTTTTATGGTCTTAAGGTCAACCTCACAAGCATATAAATCCCCCCACATTTTTAGAGAGGTGGTACTCCTCCTTTTCTTATAAACTTATAACAAAATCTGAAAAGAACCCAAATTCTGTAAAAGCTAACATTCTTATTCAAAAAAATATCTGGAATATGGACCATATACCCTTCAAAAAGAAAGACAGATATATACAATATTTACAATGTGGATAAAGCAAATAAGTATGATAAATAAAAAATTGACATTTCCATTAAAACATTCATCAAGATAGTAAAAGATACCCACAAGAAAAATAGACAAGAAACATGGACCGCATAGATAAGAGAAATTTAAATAATCATTCCATTAAACACCAGAAAGATTATGATGGATAAAACATTCAGAAACTCAAGCTTCAAATCAAGTTTTTGAGAATACAATAATGCAGTATCCCAAGTAATTCTCTCGGAGTCTAAAAAATAATATAAGTCTTTCAATACAAATTCAATGTTTTTAAAGAGAAAGTATGTTTTCTCCCTTCATAAAGGATTGGGATTGACTCTTGCAGACCATAAAATGAAAAGACCTGGAAGATGAGAGAAAAACAATCAAGGGCCAGTATGGACTTTTGTGATCTGAACAAAGCTTCCTCGAAAGATAATTTTCCAACCCCATTCATTGACCAGATTGTCGATGAATGTGCAGGATGTGATGTCTTTTCTTTTATGGACGGTTTTTTCGGGTACATCCATATTCATATCAAACCCGAGGATCAACATAAAATGACATTTATATGTTCTTAATGTACATTCACATATAGGAAAATGCCTTTTGGCCTTAAGAATGTTGCAGCCACTTTTCAGCAGGTCATGTCATTTTCCTTCCACGACCTCAAACACATAGTCGAGGCGTATCTTGAATATCTGGCATCGCGTTCTCGTAAGAGATCTGATCATCCCGCCCACTTACGACTTATCTTTGAGAGGTGTCGCTACTACCAGATTCACCTTAATCTAAGTAAGTGTAGTTTTTTTGTAACATCGGGTCGCTTGTTAGGTTTTATCGTGTCAATTAAAGGGATCATGATCAATCCTCTAAAGGTTGAGGAAATAGTTCAATTGCCTCCCCTGCGCACAATCCCTCAGCTTCAAAGTCTACAGAGGAAAGCTAACTTCCTTTGGCGTTTTGTTGCTAACTATGCTAAGATTACTAAATGGTTTATGCATCTCTTGAAGAAAGGGGTCCCATTCTGTTGGGATGAAGCAACTCAATGCTCTTTTGAAGCGTTGAAACATGCTTTGACGTCTACCCCTATGCTCAATCCTCCAGATTATGGAAAGGACTTCTTGTTGTATTTGGTTGTTGCAGAGTCTACTATTGGCATGGTCTTGGTCCAAGAGGATGATGTTCTCGAAGAGAATGTTATATAATATCTTAGCCGAGGCTTGGTAGGATCGGAACTCAACTACACCCATGTTGAGAAACTTGCTTTGGTAGTTGTCCATGCTATCCAACAATTTTCGTCATCACATCTTACTTCACAAGACCAATGTCATAGTTGTCGTGAACCCTTTTCAATATGTGTTGACATGACGGGTCATCGATGGGAAAATCAATCGATGGATAGTCATCCTACAATAATTTGACTTGGATCTTATTTCGGAAAAATCTATAAATTCCTTGGTCTTTGCTAAACTAATTTCAGAACTTTCAGTCGAAAGTGGTAACAGTTTGCCCGAAGAGTCACTGATCAATGGGGATCTTTTCCTTATTGCATCTTCTAACCCTTGGTATGGAGATATACTTGTGTATATTCATACTTTGAAGTGCCCTTCCTCTTCTTCTCGCGATGTGGTCGGCGAATACGCCATAAAGTGCAGAACTATCTTATCATCAATGATACTTTATATCATCAAGAAGTTGATTGCATCCTCCATCATTGTCTCGCTCACAAAGAGGCAGAGCTTGTGTTGAATGTCTGTCACATTGGAGCATGTGGCGGTCACTTGTCTGGGTTGGAAACAACCTAGAAAATTCTTCGTGTTGGATATTTATGGCCCTCATTGATCAAAGATTGTGTAGAGGCAGTCAAGAAGTGTCACTCATGCCATATCTTCTCTCAGAACATGTGGGCACACCCTGATCCCATGTTTATAGTTATTGTTGTTGGTCCCTTCACCAAGTGGGGGATTGATTTCACTACATACCACCCAGCTTCATCTAGGGGGTATCATTATATCATCATGGCGATAGACTACTTCACTAAGTGGGTCGAGGCCATGCCAACACTTAGCAATGACGGAAAAACGACTGCACTTTTCGTTTATAACCAGATTGTAGCCAAGTTCCATATTCCGAAGGAGATTGTCATAGCCCATGGAAATCACTTTTAGAATAAGATGATGCCCGAGTTAACATCAAAACTGGGGTTTAAGAAAGAAAATTTGCCACCCTACTATCTGTAGGTGAATGATCAAGTGGAGGCTGTTAATAAGTCTCTTAAGACTATTCTCCAACAGACAATCAATTCAGCTAAGTCGAATTGGCATTTGATGGTGTACTCGACACTTTGGGCTTATCGAACCTCAGTCAAGACTACTACCGATTTTTCTCCTTTCCAACTCGTTTACAGGCTGGAGGAAGTCTTTCCCATAGAGTGCCAAATTCCCTCTCTTAAGTTGGCAATGGAACTACTGCCCGACACTACTCCACTTGAAGAGCGTCTCCTATATCTCGAGCAATGTCGAGATGCATCCTTGGCAACGAGGCTCATAAAAAACGTGTCAAGTGTTAGTATCATCGGTCTATCTGCCCTAGAGTTTTCTCTGAAGGAGATCTTGTCTTGGTCTATGACCAAGATAAATACCCCTTGGGGGTAGACAAATTCAAACCCACGTGGTTCAGATCGTTCATCGTTAAGAAATTTTTAGAAAATGGTGCCTATCAACTGGTTGATTTCAATGGTAATCCTCTTTCATAGCCTAGAAATGGGCTCTATCTTAAGAAGTATTACGCTTAGGTCGGTCACCTGGGCGTGACTTCTTATATATAATGTATAGCTTTATTTATACATTTTTTTCTTTTTCTCCTATAGACATGTAGTTTATTGTGTTTCTTTTCACTATGGTAGATGTCAAGTGTATCTGAGGTCTATGTTGGGTTCACAGACAGTGCTAGCCGACACACTCGGAAGATTTCTTTCACAGCTTGGGTGATCTTCACCCCCTTTGGTTAGTTGATGTCTTATGGAAGCATTTGTCTGGGTGAAGCAACCAATAATGTTGTCGAGTACAGTGTGGTAATAGAGTTACTGTGTGATGCCTTATCACATGGTATTTCTCATCTCCGGGTTTATCTAAATACTCAACTGGTCATGTCTCAGTTAAATGGAGTGTACCGTGTCCACGATCCCACCCTTCACCGACAATTTCTTAGGGTACGTCTCTTAGAACACTATTTTGATTATATTACTTATATTCATGTTCTTAGTAGATCTAATCAACTAACTGATACATTGGCTAATCATGTATTAGATTGGCATATTGCTCACACATAAAAGTAAAAGCACACACATACATGCATATGTAAATACATTTGTACAAAATATTTTAACCATAAGGAAAAAATATGTATATATATAATAATATGTCCGAAAAATAATGTCATAAGTACAAAAGTGGGCTATAAAGCATCAAATAGAGTCGGTATACATCATTGGGCTCAATCCCTCACTACCTAAGAGAGTACAAAAAGATTGCCCTCGACACATATGTGGTCAAGTGCTAGCTATGGCCTAGGCTTGTTGGCCTCAGTATGATGAACTACGATGTTTGCAAGATGCTGGAACAACTGAACCCAAGTCCTGGGTACCCCTACAACATGCAGCTGCATGGTCGGGGTAGGTCCTCAATCTCTTCCATTGACATTGGATGAGTGAGAGCTTTCAGGTTCCTCTCCACTCGTCGCAATACTCTCTCAGCCTCTCCGAATGGTGGCCCTCCCACGACTGATGGTCCTCCTACTATTGTTGGTCAGACATCCTCTCGAGGACGACGCCTAGTCCTAGAGAAGCCGACTGGTCATACTGGTCCCACGTTTGTATATAACAGGTTATTGAGTTAGTACTTTGACATTACTATAAAAAGGATAATATTTAAAAAATTTAAAATAAAATAACTTTAAAATATGAAGTAATGTGTACCTATCTCTCCACGCTCCTCGCCAGGGGGCATAGGCATATCAGGATCCCTTAAGAAACTGATCCATGCATAGGGGTAGTTTTCGATCGCAAGAATTTTATGGGCCCACCAGTCAAAGAATTTGTCATCGAATGCTTCCTGCACTCTCCTTGCACTCTGTTGAGGCAACAAAGCGACCCACTTGCATAATGTTGGAAAGGAGGCAATATGGCCTCGTACTGTCTCTCACAGGATAAGGCTTGGCACTCTCTCAAAAAAGAAAGCGCACAACACGATCCCAAAACCAAAGTTCTTGTTTGTTCTTCTTCAGCAATTGGTCAGTTGTTTTTTCACACATGTGAGCATCGTGGTGCTCTAGTCAAATATGGTGGCATGTAGACACTGAGCTGCACAATGCATCTATGCACGCGAAGCCTGATGAAGTGTTGTGGATCCCGTGATCCGCCCAATCATGTAAAATACTATCCACAGGTTGAGGCTTGTGATCTTATAAATTGACACATGAGATCCTACTTTCTCAGTTCCATCCTCGCAGTACATGCCAATATAATCCTCTATGTTGTGCAATCCTGGAGGAAAATTCCTCAAGTTAACTGGTTCCCCCCTCCTAGAGAGGCCGGTAAAAATATATATATCCTCAGTAGTCAGAGTCAATGATTGGCCCTCTAGCATGAAGGCCTCTCCGTCTGGGTGCCAATACTCTATCAAATGATTCAGTGACCTGGGTTGTGCCCTCATGAATGGCCATTGAAAGAACTTCCAGATACCACACTGCTTGATCATGAAAATGGCCCCTGGATCCTCCTCGACCAAGATGTCTAACTCCTCATGTTCTCTCTCTCGCCAGTGAACATACATCCTATTGCATAAAAAGTTTTTGAGGTTAGTCACTTGTTTCATTTTTTGAAAGCTTAAAGAGATGTATGTGGGTTGTCTTTAAGACAATCACATATATACATGTCCTAAGTTTTACTTTTCCCGTGTATATACGTGTGCTGAGTGTGGACATCCCACATACACGTAGACTCGACCTTTTTCCTAGGGCGCGCACACCCTCTAAACAATTAAATAAGCAATAAAAGATGAATTGAAATGATGGGAGAGGTCATTTGTACTTACTTGGTTCAGTTTTGAAGATCTTTCGTCCACTGTAGCTCCTTGAATCCACATTTTAAAGAATATGGTTTTTTGGATTTTTGGTTATTTTCCAATTTGCAATGCTTAAAACAAGTTGTATACCCCTATTTATAGACTTTTTTTGGTCTTTTTGCCCTAGTTTGGTCCTTTTTTTCCCTAGTCTTGGCTTGGCGGGTGCTTGAGTTTCTTTTTGGTGGATCTTTGGGTCATTCTTATGAAAATTTTCTTTTGGTTTGGTATTTTTATGAGATCGGTTACACTCACATCATCCCGTAGTGAAGTTGTTTTTTTCAACACTTGCAGGTAGATTAGGTTCTCATCACCTTGCATCTTGCATTTTGTTGACTTTTTCTGCTTTGCCATATGATCGATCCCACCAAAGTGTGACACAAAACCTTCTATGCTACTTTAGAAGTGTTGTAATTAGGTGGTAGAGGCTCCCTCTACATGGATGCCCTAGGTAGATCCTTTGCTGCATTTTGGCGTCCATGCTGTGAGTTTTTCCATAGGCTTGGGAGTCCTTTTAGTCCCGCAATAACTGTGTGTTGAAGCCTCAATCTTCTTCATCTTTTTATGGCCTATACCCGAGGGAGTCCCAAAGAGCATGATTTGTTGTCTTTCAAGCTCGTTAAAACTTTGAAAGCAATATCTAACAAAAATTTATTTATTCTTTTCGGTCATGTTCAGATTACTTAAGAAAAGAAGCCCCCCCAGAGTCTTCCTTAAGCCCTTTTCCGACTCTCTAAAATTGAAAAGATTGTCGAGCGATCTTGTTTCCCTTCACGCTCGTCAAACTAAAATTTGAAGGCAAATCTGTCTGACAATAATTTACCCCTTTTTCGGTCTGGATGGTTAATTTACAAATAAAGGTATGTCCTAGGAGCTTCGATTCGCTAGGAGAGTATTCTCGGGCATAAGTTTAACCCTTTTTCGGGCCCGAGGGACTGAATTTGCGAAAAAGGGCCATTCTCCCTGGTTTTGGTTTATCTCTTTTTTGGGCCTTGGAGATTATCTACGAAAAAGGAACCCCCTCGGAGTCCATAGTTAAGCTCTTTTCAGACTCCTTAAAATTGAAAATATAGTCGAATGATCTTGTCTGTGTCACACTCGTTAAAATGGTTTTGAAGAGATGTCCTTTCGGTATAAGTTTAACCCTTTTTCCTGACCAACTAGACTAATTACAAAAAATGAATACTTTGGAGTCTTCGTTTAGTGTTTTTCAAACTCTCTAAACGTGAAAAACCACCGAGCTTACCTTCTCTGGGCTCGTAAAAATTCACATGGAAGGAGTCTTATTGTGTCATGTTGTAATCACATCGCATGTCTCATCCTTGCGTCTTTGGCTTGATGTCGACTTCATGTTGCTATTATTGAACCTATAGAGCATTCCTTAGGTGCAAGCCTTGTAGCACTTTTTTTCCTTGCGATCTGACACCTTGACCCATGGAGGAATTTTCCTGAGTGTCCTTATCCTACACATGTCTCCTTGCACCGAGCATTAGTATGTTCCATGCGCTTGGAACTAGTTTTCTTTCCCGCGACACACGTTCCTCCTTTGTAACGTAGCATTCTTTTATTCTTTTTCAAGCTCATTAAAATTTTGAAAAAGACAAAAAAAATCAAATACTCCAAAAAGAGGGGACGAGATATACATTCTCTTTTATCAACATCAAGATAGTTGCCCTTGGACAAAGCACATCCTTTCATTTGTTCTGCAAGCATTGGGATTTAGTATGACCTTAGGAAGTTGTTCTCATTACATAGAGTTGTGTCCTCCTCCATTTGGTTACTCTTCCAAACATATGGAGACTTTGTGGTGCCTCCTTTGTTGCAGACCTATGTCAATAATATGCTTCCTGAGTCTCATCATTTTGTTGTGCTTTTGTCCAAGGGAAGTTTTATCCAACCAGAGTCAGCCATTCTGCAGTTGATCTTTTGACTTTCATGAGTTGGCCATTCCGAGAGTCTAGTCAAGTTCGGATTCAAAATCAATGAAGTTTTGTGCCTGATGATTAAGGTCCTCTAGTCTTTCCCTGACGGCATGTCGAATACCTTAGAGTAGTGAGTCTTACACTCCTATTGTACTCCTACCTGTGTTTTGAAGATCTTGAAGTTGTTGCTCAAGCTATGAAGTTATCATCTCCAGCCACGGGCATTGATGCTTCCTAAGGATGCATATCACATTGTACGTGTATATCTTCAGATGATTTTGAGATGTAGATCCGTTGTGTATTGTTCGCGGCTACACTTTATATAGACATTCATATTTGTCTCGTAGTCACAGTTATTTTATATGACATGGATCTGCAATGTACTTGATTGACATCCATGCTTAGTTTATCCCAAGCATGGGTATGCCCACCTCGAAGAGATTATCATTATTTTGCAGATGAAATGCTCACGAACACTCGTCTCAAGCTCACGCAACTCCGTGCCTTCCCACTGTGTAAATATATTGTAATGTATTTCGGCCATCGGTTTCTCTTCTGACCTCACACATTAGGGGGAATTTGTTATAGTAAAAAATTGCCACTTCTATGCATCCAATACATTGACCCATCCATTTGCATACTTTTCCAAACATACTACTGAGGTTTCCTTCTAAAAAAACATTTTTTGGATAATGTACGCGCCCTGCTGCACTAATAGCCTATCTACACACGCGAGCTACATGCTAGTTAGGCCACATACATATGCTTGTTGCATGCTAGTTATCCCGTGTTTACCTCCAAAAGTTGCAAAAAATATAAAATTGCACGTATTTCGACGAAGTTTACGAGCTATGGAGGGTTTCCTAACCATTTGCCCCTTGTAGACCATCCCCAAACTGAATAACCATCTTTTCTCATATAAAAAGAGGTCTTAGGGAGTCATTTAGATATATGGACAAGAGAATAAGAAAGAATTGCCAAAATCCTTTCCCTCTCGTTGCCCAAGTTTTGCATCTTGCTCTGATTTTTAGCCTCAACTTTCCCCTCCAACCATTCTCCCTATGCAACCCTTCCTTATTCCCTTGATGGTATGTTGGTTGTGAGAATTCTATGTGGGATTGATGCACTTGGAGACATGATAGAGGAGCCCGAACTTGGTTCGTAGAGCGATGTTCACAAGCAAAGGTTGTAACCTTTCATCTTGAATTTGAATAAAAGAGATTATATTTCCAAAACCCTATGTGTAGGTGTTCTTGTTAATTTGATCATTTATATCTATATTTAGGCTGTTAAGTGATTAGTAGAGATTGTATATGTTGTTGCATTGCATTCTTAACCCCTTGCAGGTCATCTTTGGGAGGAGATCTATGATCTAGGAGGCAACAACAAGTGGAAGAGGTCTACATCAACCATAAGGATTTAGGATGCACTCATTAACCTTTTCTTCTCTCTTTATCTTATCACTTAGTCAAGATTGTTTTGGGGTAGATTAGAGATAAGTCAATTTTTTAAGGGAGTTATTGCTCTGCCTATTCCTTAGACCCGGTGTAGGGGGAATTTCCCCATAGCATGCATGATGTTATTGGTAGCACCACTATCAATCAAACAATTGTGTAATACAACATCATGATTCTCTATGGTTATATAGAATGGTGGAACTTTCCCTCTTGGTTTAGCTAATGAATAACTTTGTTGTTGTTTAGAATGTATAACTACAACTTCCATGTTTGTATCTGAATCATGAAGTATTCTCAACAATTTTTCTCTTTGATGTGGTATCTTGACTCACTCCATAAAAGGAAAAGTAATTATGAGTTTGGAAGAATCATCAATCGCATTATAGATAATTTCTTTTTGAGTCTTAGCCCGGCTAACAACAACTTGCTGATTTGTTGTCTCTGCTTGATTTGCTTTAGTCTTTTATTTTTCTGGAGCTTCTTTCGTTTTGAACTTGTTAACTTGTGTTCTTGTTTGGATAACATTTTCCTATAAGATGTCAGATTTGTCTTTCTCATTGAAGATGTAGAAAGATGATTCTTGTTCATCAGTCTGTGCTGATTCTAAATTTTCTTCTTGGATGATGTTTGGTTCTTGTTCAAAATTTTCTTCCTCAACAATTTCTTCCAATATAAGAGCATTTGGATTTGGCATGTGGGGTGCTCTTTCCCTTTGTTCTTCATTTATGTTATCATTTCTTACACTTTGTTCTTCATTAGGGATTCTTCTCTATTCCTGATTAGGAACTCTTGGATTTTGATCAACTAGAATGAAGTTTTCAGCTCTCCTTAATCTGGTTAGCTCAATTTGCATTTGTCGAATAGTCTATTCATTTGAGTTATTTCCAGACTTTGCTTTGTTTCTTGGGTAATAGCTGGATCATTTCTCACATTTGGGACAATCCCTTGAAAAAATCCTCCTCCAATTCCTCGTTTTTCAACATTTCTTGAAGTTGATGCTCCTTGATTTGCTATAGTAAGGTTATCCATGTGCCTTTGAAATTTTCATGGATAATCTTTGGATCAACATTTGTTTCTATCATAATTTCTTCTATTTATGTTGCTTTGGTTATAACACCGTCTAACTCTTCTATTTGAGCAACTCTGATAGCATATTTCACATTAGTTGGCATGGCATTCTTATAACATCCGAGTATAACTGGATCATTTGGTCTTTGTGCCTTTGGAATTTGATTTAGGATTTTGAAAAATCGCAAATTGAAATCTCTGATTCTTTCTCCCTTTCTCAAATGAAGTTGGGTAAATTGTGTGAGAAATGTATGATGCAGTTGGAGGTGCAAACATGGTCATAAACATTGCTTCCAAATCATCAAATGATGAAATTGACCGGGCATGAAGAGACATGTACCATTCATAGGTCGGGCCTATCAACATTTGTAGAAAACTCTTATAATTACATCATCATGGTCTATTAAATGTATTTCACACATAGCCAACAATTGGTCCATATGTCTCTTTGGGTCCATTACTTTGTCTTCTGAAAATATTGGTAAGACTCCTTGTGGAAGAATACGTAATTGATGTTGTTCTCCATGAATATTTAATGGGCTATTTCCAACCCTTCTTCGTGGGATTCTATTTCTATCATTTCTTTCTTCTCTGTTAATCTCAAGAACATCATTTATTTCCTGTCTGTCGCCCATTGCTTGAGTTTCTTTTTTTTCAGTCTTAGAACTTTGTTCAACTTCAAAAATTTGAAGTTGTTTACTCTTACTTCTCATTATCGACCCTTTGTATGTTTCCATACTTTTTTTAGTTTTCAACTCTTTGTCTATGTCTTCTCGTGATTTCTCTTTCTTCTTCACGAGCAAGAGTCTCCCATGATATTTCTAATTCTTCTCTGGTTCTTGTTGTTCTTATTGTTAAATTGTATTTTTGGTGCAATATGTTCTATTGATTTCTGAGACCAATTTGCAAATTTGGTTGATTCGGGTTAGGTTGAGTCATTAGATTCTGGTCCTTTTTCTCTCCCCAATATGGTCACCAAAAAATGTTGATCAAAAATAATGTTTTACGGTCTTAAGGTCAACATCACCAGGATATGAATCCACCTGCATTTTTAGAGAGGTGGTACTCCTCTTTTTCTTATAAACTTATAACAATATCTGAAAAGAACCCAAATTCTGTAAAAGCTAACATTCTTATAAAAAAAAATACCTAGAATATGGACAGGATACCCTTCAAAAATAAAGATAGATATATACAATATTTACAATGTGGATAAAGCAAATAAGCATGATAAATAAAAAGTTAACATTTCCATCACAACATTCATCAAGATAATAAAAGATATTCACAATTAAAAGAGATATGAAACATGGGCCACATAGATAAGGGAACTTTAAATGATCATTCCATTAGAGACAAAAAATATTATGATGGATAAAACATTTGGAAACTCAAGCTTCAAATCAAAGTCTTTGTGAATACAACAATGTAGTATCGCAAGTAGTTCTCTCGGAGCCTAAAAAGTAATAAAAGTCTTTAAATACAAATTCAATGTTTTTAAAGAGAAAGTATGAGTTCACCCTTCAAAGAGGATTGGGATTGGCTCCCACAGACCATAAGATGAAAAGACCTGGAAGATGAGAGAAAAACAATCAAGGGTCATCTTGGTTTTGCAGAATATTGGGAAATAAAGGCAACGTGACAAATGGGCGTAGAGGAAAAAAAATAAAAAGGGGAAAAGGTTGTTGCTTGACTCATTGTGATGGAAAGTACTTGTAACCTTTACTTGTTTGCAATTGATTCCTTTATAGGTGTACGTTGTGGTTGAGGTGGCATAACCGTTGTAACTGCTTCTTGATTTTTCGGTTCAATAATTCTTATTAATGCCTTTTTCAACCACTCCTCAATGTATTCCCTTAAAGGTGCTACAATAATTTCATGCTTAGTTTTAATTTCAAACAACTTATTTTCAAATTCCCTCAAATCCATCTGTGATTGATGCAACTTGTCATCCACTTCATCATTCTTGCTGATATATCAAACTAGCCATTTTTCAACTTCATCTTCTTAAAATTCTATAGTTTCGGTAAATTCATTTTCCCAAGTGACTTTTAATGCATTAAGTTGTCCCATTAAAGATTATTTTGATAGGACCATGGTACCCATCAATAAATTGGGACCATTTAATTCTTTAGTAATATTAACAAGATTGAGAAACAAAACACTCTTTTTATTTCTTAAGACATCAATTTCATCAATCATTTCTCTTAATTCCTTGATTCTCCTTAGCTAGCATGCATTGATATGTTTCATACAGTAAGGCGAAGGAAGCTTTTGTTCTTTCCTTTGGACTTCATTGAAGCTTGAGATTTTGGCTGAAAATGTATTCACGACTTCCTTGAAAAATCCTTCATCAATTTCTAAATCCTTTTGCAAGTATTCTTTGAAATTTTGTATTATGGACGAAAATCTAGCAACGCTTTGGGCAAGCTTCCAAATTTCTTGGATTATATCTATTCTCTTCTATATGACATCACCAACATATTTTCTTATAGCTTGTAGTAATCTTGATGAGCCTTTGTACTTTGTGTTGCTTTTCGGGGTATCCTCTAATACAAGTGCAGGTTGGATTGAACTCAAGGTTCAGGAAACAATGGTCCTAGTACCAAAGCAACTTCTAATTCTTTTATCCTTCTTTTCAATTCTGAATTTTTCCTTTTCCATGTTATCAATTGACTGCTTCAAGGCCTCACCAATAGCTCCGTGGAAGTATGCAATTTTGGATGGTGCTACTCCATCTAAATCAATTGAGGATTTCCATATTTCTGATGACCTTTTATTCCTAGAATTTACCTTTTCCAGTAACAATTTCTTAGTCTCACAATTGTAGGCCGCATGTTGTAAAGTTACAGATCTTCTTCAAATACATGATCATAAGCGATGGCAAAAATGAGGTAAGAAATCATATAAAACTTTCGATTCTTTTTTAGGTTACTCAATTTGAAATAAATTTCATTTGAGATAAGATAACCCCAATCAACAATGGCCTTTTCATGCAAAGCATAGTGCAGGGCATATATGACATTTATTGGTATAAACATTGTATATTCCAAACCAATAATGCAGGTGAACAACCATGCAAATTCTCTATAGGGGTTTTTTAATGAAGTTACCTCAATCCTGGAATTTATGGGGTTATTGGTTGGGTCTTCCAAGTAATTGCTTAGAAACCTATTTCCTCATTTGTGTTGCTTTAGAAATTCATCAACCTCTTTGTTCTTGAACCGCATGATAGGTGCAAGGAGTCACATCATATTGGAGAATGTCGAAGGAGCTAGAGAAATGGGTCGATGAACTTGCAATTGAATTATTCTCTGTTGAGATTTGAAATTGTCTACACACTATTGAACAATTTCTTGAAAGGCTGTCACTTCCGGAACACAACTTGTTAATGTTATTTTCGAGGTCCAGATCAAGTTCATTTTCTTCTCTGGCGAGGAAATATATTTGTAGTAATTGTATGCCCTAGACCATTAAAACTCTTGATTCTCACACCCCGGTGTGTTCAATGTATCTCCACAATACAATTCCTTTTTCTTACTTGACATTCTTTTATGCTTTTGACACAAAGGTGGCACTACTGTCGATACTTACAACTTGGCATATTTGATTTTATTTAATTTCACCAAGTATTGTCTTGAGAACTCAATCAATCCTAAATATTGGTTTTAATATTGTTGGCTTACATGAGATTTATATTAATTGTGAGATTTAATCGATGTGTCGTTAAATTAATAACGATATTATTCTTGTACAAGTGGCAACTGATACGATGAGGGGAATCAATGTGATGGGAAGTGGTGATGTGATATCATGGTGAATGGGAAGTGTTAAGTATGCAGATGCAAAATGATAAATGGGAAGTGTAAAATGTATGACACGAAAATGTGGACCTGTGAACTAGTGAATGTGAATATGAGGAAGGGCGAGGAAGTCCACATCGAGATTGGAAATATAGTTAAGTTGTTTTGAGGAAATACGGACTTGCAGACTTAAGGACCTAAAAACTCAAGTAAAATATTAGTGAGAAAAGTGTAATTCTGCATTTGCTTTGGTGATAATTGATTAAGTGTCGAAAAAGTGAAAAAGATATAATTCGGGGAACGAAAAGGGGAAATGCATTTTGGTGAATGTGGAGTTGTGGACCCGCCGACCTAGGAAATCAAGCAAGTTTAACGAATGATATGTAGCTCTGCATCCACATTTTCGAAAAGTGACTAAGTATAAAAAGGTGAAAGTGAATTAATAAGTATACGGAGGAGAAATGTACTAAATGTAGGAAGAGTGAATGCAAACCTGTAGTTTGATGGACCTACAAATTTGAGACTTTTGTTACCCCTGCTCCGTATTGTTTGAAAAATGACTAAGTATTTGAAAATTGTTTTGATAGGAGAGAAAAGAAAAATGAAAGAAAAATAAACATAAATAACATGTAAGGAAAGTCCTATGGGTGGTTAGATGAAAACACCAAGTTGATCAAGAACACAGATCAACAGAAGGGTTCTCCTCTTCCCATCCTTTAGCATCAGTCATACTCTACCTTGTTCAAAAATCTTGGTTGTTGAATCATCTTCCAATAATACATGTCCTCCTTCATATTTTTCATATTCCTTGTGAGGTGTCATATGAAAGGATGTACCTGAGTTGATCAACCAAACATTATGATATGACTGTGTACTGGTTAATGCCAAATAAATGTTTCCTCCTTCGTCTAGATAAGTATTTCTTTTAGTCAACTGCTTCTCATTAAATCCCTAACTTTTCTTCGCCGCTTTCGACTTGCAATTCCTTTGCAATGCTCAACTTTACCGCACTTTCAACATTTTCTCATTTATCGAACTAGGGATTTAGATCTACCATTAGAATTAGACTTTCTACCGAAGAATTTACCTCTTCCTTTGTCAACCGATCGACCTATCACCATGAAGGCATCCTTGTTCGATCCTTCCATGTTTTTTTTCCTCGTTTCCTCTAACAGTAGAGATGAAACCAGAACTTCAAGCGTTAATGTGGTTGAATTACTCCCAATAGCCACAACTAGATTATCCTATGAATCTGGAAAAGAACACAACATACTGATACATTTCTCCTCCTTGATGACTTTAATATCCACAGACAATAGATGACTTATCACAGTATTGAATGCGTTCAAGTGATCTATTACTGAGTTACCATCACTCACCCTCATAAGGTACAATTTTTTCTGAAGAAACAACTTGTTTACCGAGGATTTCGATTGGTACAAGTTCCCAAACTTATCCCACAGTTTCTTTGCAGCGTCTTCACCTGAGATATTCAACAATATCGAATCCATAAGACAAATTCAGATCCTACTCCTTGTCTTCCTTTCGATTTTCTCCCAATCTTCCTTCGACATGCCCATCATAATTGTTCTGGGATCCACAACGATCCACTATTCTCAATCTACAAGAAGGTATTCCATTTTAAGCTTCCACAACTCAAAATTTTGGCCATTAAACTTTTGAAACTCAATCCTAGAACTGCTTGCCATTCTTTCAATCACAAATCATTGCCTTACAACTCCCACTAGACCTAGGTTTAGAACAAATCCAAGAATGAGTCGAATGCTCAATGACAAAGGTGTCCCCCTGAAGCCAAGATTCACTCTTATTCAAATTTTCTCAGATATAAGCTCTGCTCAACCTTACTATGATCCCAAATGCAAGGAAACTAAACCTAATAGGAGAGAAAATTAATAATTAAAACATAAAGTAAACAATGACAAACACATAAAATACACAAAGATTTACCCTAGAAACCCTTCACCAGGAAAACCAACAATGCTTGAGTGACTCCTCCACTTGTGTCGTCTTATTCATTCATCGAATAAAGAGTTACATGACTAACCTTGGTCCACACCTAAGACCAATTCATCATCCTACTCCCTTAATTTATTACAAGAACAACTCTACAACCATTTTGGCTTCCACTTCATGACGATTGGAATCTCTTACGATTCACTCAGATAGTATTACATAATTCCATATTTATAAGCATTCTCTACATGTAAAACCCTAATTCGAGGTGCCTAAAAATGGTTACAGATCCATGAAGATGATTGGCTTTGATCTCATGATTCTCGAGATTCTATTGCTAGTTTCAAATACCACTCGACTACCAATCGACCATCAAGTTGACCACCTTTCGACCTCCAATTGGATACCAATTGACCATCCATTCGACCACCTTTCAACCTCTAGTCGGATACAAATCGACCATCCATTCAACCACCTTCCGAACTCTAGTCAGTTGACTTGTCGACCACCGACTTGACTTAACCATTTAGTCAATCAATCACCTTGTTGATAATGCTTGATTATCCAATCGATTGACTGGGTTTCCACTGCAAAGAATATAACATCCCAATAGTCTATTCACTCTAACTTAGACTCATTTTTTTCACCTCTCCTCTCATGGTGATTCCCTTCTGGATTTTTTTATATAAATATACACTAAAAAAGTCACAAGGAACTCCTCCAAAAGATAATCATATAATCTCAGAGCCCTCGTGTCACATCTATTCATGGATGATAATAAATTGAAAGGGTAAGCTTACAACTGCCATTATTGTAGTGTAACTCAAGTACCCCTTGCCACCTTTATCTATGAAGGGAAACCATCACAAACCATCATTGGACTAAGAATGGAGCCTCCTCTTGAAAATTTTCCTCTACGGGCTAAAAGAAATGACAAGCATTGCATGAAACATTAACCTTGCTCATCTCGCACATGTGACATCTTTGGCTTTCCATTTATAACAATGTTGTGTCATTATGAACACATGGATGTTGATTAGAGTGTGATATGGGGATATAAACATAGGTCAAGGTGAAGTGAAACATGTCAAAATTGTGCCCCCTTCTCTCCTAAGAATTCAAACAATATAGCTACCTTCAAAACCTATAGCTACTACGGACCTTGTGACATTGGATTTAGGTGAAGGAGCCCTTCAACCACTAAAAAATGGAGCTTAGGATTCATCACCATATGTTTAATGATGTTGTTGCCATATCCTTCCCAAGTGAACAACTCACCCAATGCTATAAAATTCAGGTTATTCTTATAAACTTTAGCGAAAGAGGTTCGAGAAAAATTGCATACCAAGAGAAGTAGAATAGTGCTTATTTCATACCTCCTATATTGGAGTACACATGCACATTTACCTTGCACATAATTTTTCCTATGTTCTATAGTCCATGTATGAGAGCACATTTGGTCTCACTTGGTCAAAGATATTATCCCTTGGATGATAATATTCTTCCCCTAAACAATGGTGCACCTCTTCTTGAGTCATGCTTCAATGATAGTTGAGTTACACTAGTGGAGTTTAGTCTTGCATGTCTACCTTGGAATCATCACCAAGTCTTGCATGCCTACCTTGGAATCATCACTAGGAGCACATGTCTTCCTTGGAATCATCACCAGGAGTGTGCATTACATGTGCATGAGGCTAGAGGGGCACATTCATTGTGTATGCATGAGTGTAACTTACTCCATTTGTGCATAACTAGTTAACTATTCACTGCATGGATAGTTAAACTAAGACTAGGTGGTAGATTACTAGTGTTTTAGTTAGTGCATGTCCATGTAATCTCTATAAGCTCAATTATGGCACATTAAGTCACCATGTAGCCTATATCTCTTGTAAATTATTCACTCATTTATTATGGAATATATTTTCATTCGTTCTCTCTTCATCTCTTTTGTCTCAAGCTTGAAATTGTTGTTTCTTTTAGCAAATTAGATTCTTTGTGCAGTTTATTCGACAATTTCACATGGTATCATAGCATAAAAATTTCACATGGTATTAGAGCAAATGATCTTATAAGGAGGCACATATACTTTCTTTTGTAAGTTACAAAGGATTTGAGCGACCATAGAGAATGGATCTACCCTCGACAATGATCCTCACTCCATACAACTATTTTAAATGGAATCCTAAATTTCTCCTTCTCCTCATAAGTAAAGGACTTTATCAGATTACTATGGGAACCAAAGAAGAGCCTAATTCCATTGATGATAAAGCTCATTTTCTTAACATACAAGATATGGCATTCGGGTTGATATGCTTGTCAATATCTTCAAAACTATTCTTCCATGTAGAATCTGCTCCCACAACAGACGAAGTATGGACCACATTGGAGGATCTATTAGGGAAACAAAACGATCTTGAAGATTTCATATCAGAGAATGCCAAGAAAAATCCTAGAGAAAAGCCACTGAAAGATCTAGGTAAGAGTTATGCTCCATTTGCTATTCCTCCCTCATCTAATACTTGGATTTCAAATTCAGGGAATAGGTTATTGGATCATTCCACATATAGATTGTTCATTAAAAGAAGTGAAAAGTTCGTTGAAGGTCCCCTGCAAGCATTTCAGGAGCAACTTGCAACAACGTCTCTACCTCTTCCTAAAGTCGATCTTAGCGAGGACTCTTCATGCTATTTGGATAAGATATCATATCATATTTCAAAATCTAATTTAGAGGTTCATGAACATGTTATTACTGATCTGAATCTTAGACGATGGTGGGAACAACATACCCACAAGTCATCAGAGATCTAGTGGGTGAACCTGTCGATCCAAGGAGAACAAGATCTCAGTTTGAAGGTGTTCCATGTGCCCTCATAACTACTGAGCCATTATTACCCATGAATTGCTATATGGTTCTTGCATTTGATCCCCCTCAGTCCTATGCAAAGGTTGTAGGAAACCATTATTGGGAAGCTGCCATGAATGAGGAATACAATTCCTACATTGAGAACCCCTCATGGGATTTGGTTCCAGTTCCTTCCGATCAGAGAAAGTGATAGGTAAGGGACTCTCATTGGTGCATTCACTTCACCAAATCCACACATACATTTACATCTTCATCAAATCATTCACCGAGCATAAATTTGTAGCATTGTGAGGTCTCCTTGGAGTGAAGGACACAATTGGATAACAATTTCCATAGTCAACATTGTCTTTTTTAGTTTTTTTTTTCCCACTAGGTTTTCCCTCTTTCTTCATCTTTCAGTTGTTTTCTTTTCATAGATGCATATGTACATGGGTACCTAACATGGCTTATTATCGGGACCCATGCATTGTATACACCCCAATTGTGCTTTTTTGGGGGGGTGGTATTGGAGTATACTTACTTAGTACATCATTTTTCCTGGGGGGTTATTGGAGTATACTTACTTAGTACATCATTTTTCCTATGTTCTATAGTCCATGCATGAGGGTGCACTTGATCTCACTTGGTCCAATAAATTCTCCCTTAGATGAGAATATTCTCCCCCTAGACAAGGGTGCACCTCTTCTTGAGTCATGCTTCAATTACACCAGTGGAGTTCAATCTTGCATATCTACCTTGGAATGATCACCAAGTCTTGCATGCCTATCTTGGAATCATCACCAAGAGTGTGCATTACATGTGCATGAGGCTAGGAGGGTGCATTCATTGTGCATGCATGAGTGTAACTTACTCCACCAATGCATAACTAGTTAACTGATGACTGCATGGACAAATAAACTAAGACTAGGTGGCATATTACTAGTGTTTTAGTTAGTGCATGTCCATGTAAGCTCTAGAAGCTCAACTATGGCACATAAACTCACCATGTAGCCTATATCTCTTGTAAATTATTCACTCATTTATTGTGGAGTAGGTTTTCACTCATTCTCTCTTCATATCTTATGTCTCAAGCTTGAAATTGTTGCTTCTTTTGTGAAATTGTTGAATAACCTGCACAGAGAATCTAGTTTGCAAAAAGAAGCAACAATTTCAAGCTTGAGACAAAAGAGACAAAGAGAGAATGAATGAAAATCTATAAATGAGTGAATAATTTATAAGAGATATAGGCTACATGGTGATTTAATGTGTCATAGTTGAACTTATAGAGCTTACATGGACACGCAATAACTGAAACACTAGTAATCTGCCACCTAGTCTTAGTTTAACTATCCATGCTATCAACAATTAATTAGTTATGCACAAGTGGAGTGAGTTACACTCATTTGTGCACAACAAATGCGCCCTCCTAGCCTCATGCACATGTAATGCACACTCCTGGTGATGATTCCGAGGAAGACATGTGCTCCTGACGATGATTCCAAGGAAGACATGTGCTCCTGGCGATGATTCCAAGGTAAACATGCAAGACTCTGCGATGATTCCAAGGTAGACATACAAGACTTGGTGATGATTCCAAGGTAGACATGCAAGATTGAACTCCACTGGTGTAATTGAACTATAACTAAGGCATGACTCAAAAAGAGGTGCACCCTTGTCTAGGGGAAGAATATTCTCATCCAAGGGAGAATATCTTAGACCAAGTGAGACCAAGTGCGCCCTCATACATGGACTATAGAACATAGGAAAAATGATGTATTAGGTAAACGTGCATGTATACTCCATTACCCCCTTGAAAGCACAATTATGGACCTTGTGACATTGGATTTAGGTGAAGAAGCCCTTCAACCACTAAAAAAATGGAGCTTAGGATTCATCACCATATGTTTAATGATGTTGTTGCCATATCCTTCCCAAGTGAACAACTCACCCAGTGTTATAAAATTAAGGTTATTCTTATATACTTTGGCGAAAGAGGTTAGAGAAAAATTGCATACCAAGAGGAGTAGATTGGTTCTTATTCCATACCTCCTACTTATCCCAATCAAGTTCTGCTCCTTGATTAGTAAGAGCATCAACAACAATATTGTTAACTCTTAAAGTACAAATGAATAAAAAATTATAAAAGCCTTGTAACAAATGAAACATATCCTAGAATGGTTTGTTGAGTCATCTATGCGTCACTAGATTCAAAGTTCTTTCATTATGCCAAACTTGTTTGATTGCCTCAATATGATCGAGAGAGTCACCCTTAACTATCAATGACAC
>ML838971.1:0-43633 GCA_009831015.1 Picea engelmannii
GATAATCACATCACATCCTATGAAGATTTTTCCAAGTTATTTAAGAGTAGGTGGACAACAAAGAAAGACAATGGGATGCTTGTAGCTCAATTCAATCAGATAAAGAAAAAGGAGAATGAGACAATGAGTGAATTTGATACCATATTCGACAAGTTATATAGTCATATTATGATAGATTTGTGTCCTACAACCGCAACAATCCGTCTCCTTTATGTGAATTCTTTTGAGGGAAAATTTCTCTTTATTCTAAAGGACAAGAAGCCCACTTATTTGGCATAATCCAAAGATTACAGTGCCGATATTGAAGAAAATATCCTTGACTCGATGGTAGATCCCTTTTAGTATCCTTGTGTGAAGGCAGAAACAAAGACTACGACTTCTAGTAGAAATTCTCTTGATCCGATTTCCCTCTTGACTTAGAAGATAGATCAGATGAGTACTCAATTTTTCCAAGCACATAATCAGATCATGGTCCATATGAATATTGTGGAAAGAAATCAATCTTCTTCTGGACCTTATTTTATGAGAAAACAAAGAGATGCCATGTGTTAGAAACCAAGGCCCTTGATACTTTGAAACTAGTTGGGATGGTTGAAACACAACAAGAAACTTGGTGTCTTCCATGCCAAGAGCCTCACAGACAATTTGAGTGTCCCCAATGAGATGAGGATTATTCTTATAGTATGAACTTCATGGATATGATCTATAGTTTCCAAGAGGAAGATGTCACATGGGAACATATTGACGAAGGAAGAAGACAGGGGGAAAGAGAGGGGAGACTCTGGGCCTTGAATCAATTGACAGATCATTAAAAGAAGGAGATAAGGAAGAGGGAATATTTTACTAATATAAGAAATAAAATTTCATCCCCTCCATCACAACCTGCCACTCATCCTCCATCTACAGAGAAGGTGGTCTCACCACCTCCACCTCCAGTACATGAGTTTCTTCATAATCCAACTCCAACAAATGAGATTTAGTTAAATACAGATGTTGAAACCATGTTTGGAAAGATGAGCATGATGGTCCGAGTGATAGAGATGTGCAATATCCCTTCTATAAGGAGGGAAGTTTTGAAGTTTTTGTAGGTACCGATTGAGAAGGAATACCCTCTGATCATTTTGAACACTACGTATGTGAATCGAAAAAAGGAAAAAAATCCTCCTTTCTGTCTTTCATTAGGCATGAATGGCCTTCGCTCGAACAACTGTATGTTGGATTCTAGGGCCTATGCAAATGTCATTTCATTGAAGGTGATGGAACAACTTGCTCTGAAGACAACTTGACCCTATGGAAACGTATGTGGCATTGATTCTAAAAGGGTCAAGGTTTATGGGTTATGTGAGGACGTTGAGGTATTTTTGATTGATTTTCCACATATCAGCATCCTCATGAACATAATGGTGATCGATGTTCCAGATGCTTGAGGGATGCTCTTATTGAGGAGTTGGTATGCTTCTCTTGGGGGTTTCCTCAACATGGACCTTACCCATGCAAACATCCCCATGGGGTATATCACCTTTGAGGTATTATACAATCGAGAGAGAGATGACAAGTATGTGGCTGATCCTAATGGTCTTGACTACACAAGTGAATATGAGTTTGATGAAGTCCTAGATGCCATTTATTACAATCCACAGGACTTGCCTTTTATGCAGGAAGACTCCATATACATGCTCCTCCCAAGAAAAAATGAATACAAAGAAAAACTTGCAAATTTATAAGGGAAAGAGCCAGGGTCTATCCAAATAATGAATAAATAATATAAATAATGCAAAGAATCCATCAAAAGGTAAGTTAACGTATAACCTCCTTCTTATCCATACATCGAGAATATACCTTACATTAATTACAATGAAGGAAGTCTTGCACTCATGTGGGACAAAAAGAAGGGAGAGACCAAGTATGACCAGAAGGATGATAGCTCATGGCTTGGCCATTACATCGTCAAGAATAAGTTCGACAAAGAAAAGTATTATTTGACATCTTTGGATGGGAGAAAGATGCCATTACTAGTGGATGTGTCTCTTCTTCGACCTTATGTTCAGGGCCCTTGACTTATTCAAGGCCCATGCCCTAGATAAGTAGGTAGATAATATTTATTTCCTTTCATTTTCATCTTGATTTCTCATATTAGTTTAGATGCATTTCATATTTCATTTTTCTATACTTGCATACTGATTTTATGCTTAGTTTAGAAGTTTTTGAAAAAATGCTAAAATTTCCTTTTCTAGACTAGTTTCATTTTTTGTTTTGATATATATGGATGAAGAGTGATAGAACCACCATATATTTTACAGTTTTTTTTCCAGTGTAGGATAAGGGTCTACTAGGATATGTTATGGTTCTCATTCACTCTACGACGAGCACATGCCCCCAAGTAGGAGCCAAATGTTATCCCCATTTTGTGGGATAACTAAGGAGATGATGTCTCAAGGCCCTCAAGTTGCAGATATGTTGTGATGAGAGACCACATGACTAGCAGTTTCCACTTGCACATATGGAAGCCCTCTCTATCACCACATTTTGGATCCATTGTTAGCGCATCCACCACACCATCTAGCTTCTGGAAGGCACATGGGTCTCGCTCCATGCGGTACACGTAAGGTATTGTGGTAGGTAATCACCCTAATATTTGAGTCATTTAAGCATGTTGTATTGAAGCTACTTTTGATTATAGAACACTTTCTTGGACATTATGCTTTTGACCCCATTTCTCCTTGGTGAGTGTCATCGATTTCCTAGTAAGTGGCCAAATTTTGGGGAAGGGATGCAACTCGGGGTCCCTTGAGGGGTCATTGTACCATTCCCGATAATACTTATCACTTTCCTCTCATTGCATTCTCATCACATTTCCCTCTTCTAGGCCCTTTAACTTTAGTGACCCAAGAAGGGCATGTACCTCATTTCATTGGAAGAAGGGGTTGAAGTCCCAGGGGGATGTTGGTTAGGAAAAGATAAAATCCTAAAATATAAACCTTCTAGATGCTCATTCAAACAGGTCTTGAGAACGATGAACTTATTCTCTTAAAATAATTGAATTCTTGCAAAAGATCAAGAACATAATAAATATCTAACTTGAATGAGAGACTAACACTAGTGCATTACAACACTTTGATGGTTACCCCTATGACACTTTGTGGAACTCTTCTTTCAAGTGACACTATGTTATTTCCCCCAAGCTAATTGGGAGTGCACTATTGGGAGTGCACACGTGTTTGGATCATTAATTCAATGGCAATAAATGGGCTTGGAAAAAGGTTGCATTGAAGAAGAAGGTGCAACACACCCTCTACAAAGGCACCCATAAATGAGATAATATGAGCCCTTGTATGTCATGAATCTCATTGACCTAAGAAGTCTAACCCACTATCCACCTCATCATCCACTACATGACCTTGAGGGGGAATCCTTGGGATCATCCCCTACTTGAGGGTTTTGGTCTACCCAATAGGACTTTTATGACACCCCTCCCATACCTAAACTTGGTCAATTGTATAGGGTCTTTGAGCACTTGTTTAATTTGATGTGGTTGCTTTGATGCACATGTATAGGTTCCTTGTTTATTAGATGTGGTTTTCACTTTCCATGATATTTTGACTTGAGATCATTGGAGGTTGTACCTATTTGTTTTGTAGGAACTTTTATGGTGACCAATTTTGTGAGAACAAGCCTATCTTAGGCTTCCATGGGGCTTGAATTTGATAGGTTGGATTCCAATGGCCCACATGCCAAATCAAGATGCCTTGCCTTTGGATGCCTAGAATCACCTTGAATGACCTCACCATTCCCTCATGAGTCAAACGACTTTCTTTGGAGGCCAAAAACATCATCTTAAGGGGCTTGACGTCATGCTTGAGGGGGTTTTGAGTGGTGATGAGGAAATATGGCACGTTTTGAAGGAAGGAGGCTTTGAACCATGAGGAAAAGGCTTGGATGAATGAATTTTGGCCTTTGTAGGCCTAGCCATACATCCCCAACTCCAACGACTTGCTCCAAGTGCCAAATCGTTGTCCTAAAGAGGGGTCACGTCTTGTGTTAGGGTTTTCTTTATGTGAAAATTAGAATTTAAATATTATTATTTGGTTCAAGGGGTAAGATAAGGGTTGTTGACACCTTGTCTAATGTTTTACCCTAATTTATGTGGACAAAATATGTTTTAAATTTTTTTTTATAAATAAATATCATGTGAATCTCATTTCATAACATAACTCTCCCATTGTGAGAAGTACTTGGATGAAATTTGCGCCTTCTTGGGAATTTTTAGTATCTCTTTCTCTCTCTAGGAAATTATTTTTGGTGTTATCTCTTGGTGAATCAATGAAGTGAAGTGATTCACACCTCTTTAAGGCTTGTTCTTTTTCTCTTGGATGGTAATTTTCATGGTGAAATAGGGTTTGATATCTCTTTTCTTGGAATTGGTAAGGAAAAATATGCATATATTAGTTATTTCTTGATAATTTTTGGTGATTGTTGGTGGAAAACCTAGGAGGAGTATGTTGGATACACCCTCCTTTTATGCTTCATCTTATTGTGAAGGTTACAAGTCATTCTTGAACAAGGGTTGCTAGGAGAAGTACATGAGTGTACACCCTCCTAGATTTACCCTAAGTTGGTTGGCATACCCTAGGGAGTAAGAGGATTTACACCCCTATGGATCTTGTTGATTCAATTAGTGTTTTAAATATTCCATTCACCCAATTTTAAAAGACACTAATATGATTTTTTGCATTGGAGAAATAAATTCTTTGCCTCGGTAAACATGGTTTATGAGATTCTAATCTTGTTTCAATTGGATAATTTTTTGCATGATAATGGCTTGTCAAGGCCACTAGGGAGTTTTTATTGGCCTATTCTTCTTAGAGTTATATCTCATTAAAAGCTACAACCATTAGGGATGCAACAAAAGCTCTCTTTAGTCACTTGTAACTTGCTTTCCAACCGTCATAATTTGCTAAAAGTCTACCAAGATAATCTACTAGGCCTAGCACAACTTTTGGGTGGAATATTTTTAAGTTTTGGTGGTTGGATTTGCTGCTATAAAAACATTTTTTCTACATACGTAAGGCTGAAAAATAACACCTTTTATTACAACCTTGTTTTATTGCTAAAGTCTCGTGCTTTCTTACTTGAGTATCACTAGCTTTATCTAGCTTATCTCTTGCATCATTTTTTGGACTTATAGAGATTGTTTATAAGATTTAAAAATTAGTTTCTTGCTAATATAAATCTCTTTTTACTGCTACAATTAGGGACAACAATATTAACTTGCTTTTCTACCTAACATTGTATATGTATATTGACTTGTTCTTGTGTCTCGGGCAGGTACACCACTCTTCAAAGGGATTCTTACCTCTTGGAAACCTTTGGATACCCCTAAGACCTCATTCAATCCCTTTTCCACACTTAGTAACTTGAAATATAGGGGAATATATTCATACATATCACTTTCCATCTCATTTCCCCCTAGGCTCACCAGTATTCCCCCCTTGAGGTGTTTCTATCATCTCTAAAGTGACGAGAATACCTTCCTAAGGTGATAGTGGGTAGGTGTTCTGAAAGTTCTCACCATTTTGTGGTTGGGTAGGGATTTTCCCAACCTACAACTTGTGCGATAACATTGACCATATTCTTTTGAGCAATTTAGCGAAATCATCATAAGATGCCAAATGATTATCGGGTAGTCCTCTGAACCACCTTTGGGAATATTTAGTAAGATACATGGATAATAGCTGCATCACAACGTCTTCATGTTCAACACATTCATTCAATAAGGTCACAACTATCATGTATGTGTGGCATTCTGGTGTCACCATATCATTTCCAGTGAATTTTGGCAACCATTTTGGCAACCATTTATGACTCTCTTTAGGCATAGTATTGGGATATCCAACAAGGGTTTCCAAGTTCAATGGTTTGAAAAGGTTACTAGACCATGTGTGAGATATTGTGTTGAGGGGAAGGAAAACTTGGATCAAGGTTTTGACAAGGGGGGAGTTATGAGGAGGCCTTCTCTGGTAAGACTTAGAAGGTTTGAATCTTTCTAGGGGAATGTTTGGTGGATTTTGGGATTGTGGATTCACCAAATGAGATTTATGAAAGGATGATAAAGAATGGAAAGGGAACTTCCCTCAAGTGGAGTCGCCAAGTAAGATATGGGTAAAGGATTTGGGATCAAATATTTCCAAAGTGTCGTTAGGGATTAAAAGAGGATTCAAAATCCTCCTTGACAACGACACCAAAATGTTATTGCACAATTTTTAGCCTGGGAAAATCCCAACCCAATACACAAAAGTGTGACAACTACGTGAGTACCTACCCACTATCATCTTAGATAGACACTCCCCTCTCTTTAGTGATGATCAAATCATCACAAAGGGGGAATCTCAGTGACCCTAGGGGGACTGAGATGGAAAGTGAGATGATGATCAATGAACACCCCTATGGGTAAAGGTTGTAGGAGAAATAAATATTTAGAATGATTATTATAGATGGAGAAAGGTTTCCAAGAGTTGTGAATTTGTGAAACAATGTTATCCCTACCTGAAACAAGACAAATGATAGATATACAAGCCTTAAACCAATGGGGATTAAGAAATAATCCTTGCTGTACCAACAAATGATAACAATAGCTGCAAATCTAACCATCAAAAATCAAGTACAAGATGTTGGAAATAAATCTAGTAATGACTAGTTGAACTTCCAATGATTTAGCCAAGGCATTGATGATATTTAGGGTTGTTTTTTAAGTGTTATGAGAAAGTTATTATGACAGCCAAGTGTTTGTAGAAAAAAATTGCTACAACAGAAATATCTAGCGACAAAAACCAACAAGTAAACCACCCAATGATTAGCCAATAACAAGTAGAACAATAACCAAGGCTTACAAGTAAATTTCAGCGGTAGATTAGAGAGAAATGAGGGAGGAAAATATGGTTTTTCAGCAAAACTAATGGCTGTAGAATTTATTTTTAACAACAAATATTATTACTTGGATAAACTAGACACCCTTACGGCACAAACAAGCTTATAGCATGAAGAATAAATTCCAACTTTAACAGTTTCAATATCTCCAATTTCCACATATACCAATGCAATGATTTTATATCTCCAATGCAAAAAGAATAGTGCCTTTCCAATTGGGTTATGGAGTCTCTTGTGTAAGAGCTATGGTTTGTTACTTCTCTAGGGGGTGTAATCCTTTTTACTCCCTAGAGAAAACAAAACCTAGCAAGGTAAATCTAGGAGGGTGTAAGCCTTTTTACTCCTCCTAGCAACCTTTGCAAAGTAGCTTATTCAAAACAATAATTATAGATCTTAGTGGAGGGTGCATTCCTTTATACTCCTCCAAGGTTTTAGACAATTCTAGCTTGAAACAAGAAGAGAAAGACACAATTAATGCATAAATTCCTTACCAATTCCAAGAAAAAGCATGAAAAAACTCTCTTTTACCAAGAATATTCCACCACAATAGCAAGAACATGACATCCAAGAGATAGTGCCTTAGGTTCCTTCACCAAAAGACAAGTACTAGCATCCATAAGAGAGGGTCAAGAGAGAGATAGAGAAACATTCCCAAGTAGGTTGAAAAATTCATCCATACAATAGGTAGTTATCAAGTGAGTTATGTTCCAAATTGTTGAAATGTTCAATAGTATGGGAAAGGGGGTGAATTAGTACTAGAGAGTTTAATATATTTTTCTTCTAAATATTGCTTCAAATACTTTGTTATTTTAATTTCATACAATCATATCATATATCACAACATTAATCAACATATTCATAATACACAAAAATTTGAAGTGAAAATCTAGATTGTGAGAAAACAACTTGAAATTATTTCAGCAATAAATATCAATTCATGTATTGGCAACTTCCCGTGAGGATACCAATCCTCTGTAGGAACCAACCTACAATTCTACAGATTACAAATTGTAGTCAACATGCTTCAATCTGTTGTAGGTTTGAGGACACCTATCCTCTTGAGCACCAACTTAATGAATTCAGGCACCAGCCTGCAACTAGATGAGGACACCCATCCTCTTGAGCACCAACTTAATGACCTCAGGCACCAACCTACAAGTAGATGAGGACACCAATCCTCTTGAGCATCAACTCAATGACCTCATGCACCATCCTATAAGTAGACGAGGACACCAATCCTCTTGAGAAACAACTCAAGTTTTCCTTGCTCCACCCTACCACCCATATCTTTGCATTTGTTCACTAAAATCGTTGTGATGCATTTAAATTATCCTTTTTTTTATTATCTAAAACAATCTTTAAAAATCAGAGTTACTTCTGTACATAGCTGTCATAATTGCACCAGATCTTCTATGATGTATTCCTCTATATCCTTATTGCTAAATAGTCTCAAACTATTTGTACAATACAAAGCTTCTTATATCACCAATTCCATGCAATTACAATATCTAGAACCCAAAGCAACATATGCTAAGTTTATAGAAGCTATTAAGTTTATTTTCAATTTACTAGACAATAATAACCTATGTAGTATCACTAAGAGAAACACAATCACAAGATACACAACATTTATCTTGGGAAACCCTCAAGGGGAAGAAAACCCAACAAAAACTTCTTTAATATAGATTTCCAATACAATGCCAAGATAATAAACCAAACACTAGAGAATATTCAACACTGAGCAATGTTCCTCTCTCTTCCTTCTTTCGACAACTGGCAACTATAACTTCCTTCAAACTTGCGCACTAGATGAGTGACTTGAGTGAGTGAGTTAATAAGGCACCTTCCACTCTTATTTATACTAGCTGGCAGGTACTATGATGGTGTCTCTTCATCAAGCATGGAGGACTTCTTCACTTAGTGGTTAAAACCACTTTAATTAGGCCTACGGTCCGACTTCTTAATCAACATCATAATAATTAGGGTTTGACCAATCCACAAAAGGGGATTTCGTATTTTAAAAAGCTCGACATGATAAATCCACAAAAGGGGATTTGGTATTTTAAAAAGCTCGACATGATCAATCCACAAAAGGGGATTGATCTATAATATAATAGCTCAATAATAAGTAGAATATTCTTTGCAGTTACAATATTTCAACACTCCCCCTTAACAAGAAGGGTATTCTACAACATCATCAGGAGAGAGAGAGGGAAACAACATCAAAAACATTTGGAACAATGACTGGCATATCTGTAAATCATTGGAAGTTTTTCTCATCATCAATCATATCATCATTCTCAGTATGGATCTCGAATGGCATCATCATCATCATCATTGTTCACAACATGAAGCTGGAACCTAAAATATCAACATTAGTTATCATAAAAGAAATAACATCAACATCAACAACATCATCATCAACAACATGAGGTTGGAGCAACATCATCACAACACGAGGGTGGAGAAACAACATCATCACAACACGAGGCTAGAGCAACATCATCATCATCATCATCATGGGGCAACAAAATGAGGTAGGTGTATCAACAATATCTTGTGGTACTCTGACAGTCCCTAGGAATCTACCCAGGAATCATAAGATTCCCTAGGATATAAAATCCTAACAGAGCTACCATGTGGTACTCTGATAGACCGTCCTTACTGGACCTTTGGGATCTGCCCAAGAATCAAAAGATTCCCTAGGATTATAAAAATCCTAATGAAGCTACCACTACTGACCACAACTAGCATATACATGCACAAGTACTTTGACAAGCCATCCTTACCAGACCTTTGGGATCTATTGCTTCACCCTTAACCTTCTTATCAAACTGTGTTGAAGAGGGGTCGACCTCTGCTTATATAGGCTAAAGAGGAGAAGAGGAGAGGCTCCAAAATAGTAACATGTTTGCATTCTTTAATCATAACTCAGCTTCATACTTTAGTTCTAACTTAGAACTAGACTTGAGACTGGTATACTTTAGTTTGAAAATAGAAGTAGACTTGAGACTTCAGTTACAACTCAACATTACACTTTAGTTTGAAATTAGAACTAGACTTAAGACTTCAGTTGCAACTCAAC
The DNA here is from genome assembly GCA_009831015.1 of Picea engelmannii. Classification (NCBI taxonomy): domain Eukaryota; kingdom Viridiplantae; phylum Streptophyta; class Pinopsida; order Pinales; family Pinaceae; genus Picea; species Picea engelmannii. The sequence goes on from ML838971.1 coordinate 10,010, forward strand.
ATTATACTTTAGTTCTAAAATAGAACTAGACTTAAGACTTAAGTTACAACTCAACATTACACTTTAGTTCTAAAATAGAACTAGACTTAAGACTTCAGTTGCAACTCAACATTACACTTTAGTTCTAAAATAGAACTAGACTTAAGAATTCAATTACAACTCAGCATTACACTTTAGTTCTAAAATAGAACTAGACTTGAGACTTCAGTTACAACTTGACTCTTTACAAGGCAATTCAAAATTCTCTTCATGGTGGATAATGTTACTCGTGCCAACACACTAGATCAATACATTTATATCATTTGCAATATTAGGAATATCGTTTGTTTCTAGCTCATAGGAATTTTATATTCAACCTAGCTTTTGCTAGATGCCTTGAATGTTTTTCATGGCTCACAAGGCTTGACTAGGCGCATAGAGGTTTTACGTTCCCCCTGACTTTTGCACTAGTTTGTCTATGCTCACATAGGTTGTATGTTCCCCCTGAATTTTGCACTAGATTGTCTATGCTCACAGAGGTTGTATGTTCCCCTTGACTTTTGCATTAGACTCACATAACATCTCATTCGTATTGACTTTTGGTTTGACTCACAGAGGTTGTACGTCCCCCCTAGTTTTTGTTAATACCTCACAAGACTGGTTGATTCTCCAAATCTCCCTGGCTAGCCTTAGGGTGGCCCATATGGCCTCTCATTGGAGAATGACTGTCGATGCTACCAAATTTAACACTCCCTCTTAGCAAGGGAGTCATTCTAAGCCACACCAAGCTTTCCTCTTAGCTGCACAAACTGTCTCGAGGTTAGAGGCTTGGTCAGGATATCAACTACCTGCTCGCTCATGGCTATGTAATGTAAATTTATAGTTTTTCTCTGGACCATGTCTTAGATGTAGTGGTACCTCATGTCAATATGTTTTGAATCATTGTGAAATACCGGGTTCTCTGTCAATTTTATGCAACTTTGATTATCACAGTGAACCATCGTCGTCTCGAGCTTGTCACCAAACAACCCATAAACCAATTTTCTAAGCCATACTGCTTCCTGGATAGCATCACTTGCTACAATGTACTCAACCTCTACTATACTCTGTGCAATGGATCCCTGCTTCCATATTGACCAAGAGATCATAGAAAATCCTAAACTGAAGCAGTATCCAGAAGTACTCTTCTGATCCACTAGGCTTCCTGCCCAGTCAACAGCTGCATACCCATGCAGACATAAACTACCACTGGATGTATCTCTTAGACCATAAGTAATGGTCCCTCTAAGATATCTCAAGATGTGATTTGTTGCCACTCAATGTCTCTGTCTCTGTTCAGTCATGAACTGACTCATTGCAATCACTACATAGCATATATTTGGCATAGTGTGGATCATGTACATCAATGATCCAATCAATTGCCTATACATGGTGGGATCCACCAAATTTGAACTTGTATCAGAATCATGCAGCTTCCTTAGGTTGGTAATCCTCAGAGTAGACATGGATTTGCAATCCATCATACCAAACCTCTTTAGTACATCCACTGTGTATTTTCCTTATGCCAGAAATATCTTGCCCTGTCTTTGCCATACTTCCAATCCTAGGAAGTAATGCATCAAGCCCAAGTCTTTCATCTCGAATTCTGAGGTTAGCTCCATCTTACACCAAGATTTTATCCCTTCATCTTCTGTTATAAAGAGATCATCAACATACAGGATTAGTATAACATGTTGGTTACCTCTTACCTTGAAGTACAGATTTGCATCAACATCACTTTTATGAAATCCCAGGCTTTTGAGAAAGCCATCAATCCCGTCATACCAAACTATGGGAGCCTGCTTAAGACCATACAAGGCCTTCCTTAGCTTGCATACATGAGTTCCTTTGTTATGCAATACAAAACCATTTGGTTGTTCCACAAAGACCTCCTGTTCAATCTTTCCATTCAAGAATTTTTCACATCCATCTGATGTAGCTTCCAACCAAGAACGAGAGCTAAAGAAATAATAGTTCGAATGGAGGTATACCTGGCTATAGGAGAAAAAGTCTCTTCATAGTCGATTCCTTCTTTCTGAGTGAATCCTCTAGCTACAAATATTGCTTTGAACTTTTCCACACTTCCATCAGCTGCATGTTTTATCTTATATATCCATTTGGAAGAAACCACTGATTTGTATTTTGTCCTCGGCACAATGTCCCAAACATTGTTCTTTATAATAGACCTGTATTCCTCAAGCATTGCATCCTTTCATACTTGTAATTTATCTATTTCTTAAAATTAAGAAGGTTTAGCATCACTAATGTTTCTCATCAGTGCAACATAGCCTCCAAACCTATGAGGCCTCTTCCTTTCCCTGAAAGTTCCTTTGGGAGAAACTATCCTTTCTGCTTCCTGCGCTATTTCTTTAAGCCACCCTGGCTTCCTTTTGGCTGGAGGTTCTTCAAGAGTTCTTTCTAACACTTCATCAGTTTCTAGGGGCTCATTACTTGGCCCTTCACGAGGTTCCCCCCTCTGATCATCTGACTCTTCATTTTCAGAAGAGGTTGAAGCTGGATGAATTGCTTTTGATTCCTGCTGAAGCTCTTTGGATTTATTAAATGTGGCTTCCTCATGGAAAGTCACATCTCTGCTTACCTATATTTACCTCTGACTTGGTACATAAATCCTGTAAGCCTTGGAGTTCTCACTATACCCCACAAAAGACCCTTTTCTTGCCTGAGGGCTCCATCTTTGTCTTCTTTTCCTTAGGGACATGAATATACATAGGACACCCAAATATCCTTAGTTTCCCTACTTCAGGTTTGATCCCTGAGAATACCTCTTCAGGAGACTTTTACTTCAATATAGCATGTGGACACCTATTCTAAATATACACAACAGTGGAGGTAGCTTCTTCCCATAAATAATTTGGCAGATCCTGGTCAAACATCATTGCTTTCGCTGCCTCACAAATGGTCATGTTTTTCCTCTCAGCAACTCCATTTTGCTTCAGGTTATATGGCATGGTCAACTGTCTCTTGATTCCTGCTGACTTGTAGAAATCCTCAAACTAGAGAGATTCAAACTCTCCTCCATTGTTTGTTCTAAGGATTCTGATGTGTTTCCCTATCTTCTTTTCAATAAAGGATTTATACTCTTTGAATTTATCAAATGTGTCACTTTTATCTTTAAGGAAATATATCCAACATTTTCTTGAGTAGTCATCAATAAAAATGACATAATACAAACAACCATTGAGATAGGGAGGTCCTCGAGGTGTAGGACAGTCGGTGACGGAGTGTGTTGTTAAGCCACTCTGTGATGTTAAAGTCACTGGTTTGAAACTTGCGGGGACAAAAAATCCAACCATGTTAAGGGTTGGTGTGGCTCAGGCCGGGTGCGATCCCCGGGTGATTTTGACGGCTTAGATGCCCCTGAGTCACGGTTTCTCAAGCCGCAGGTTAATCGCACAGCCAACAGGTTCCGCACAAATTAACAAACAAAAAAAAACCATTGAGAGAGGGAGATGACATGGGACCACATACATCAGAATGAACCAGATATATGATGCCCTGAGCTCTGTTGTCACTACTAGGAAATTCTTTCTTTATATTTTTACCTAGCATGTATCCCTTACAAATTTCATTTTTACTAAGAGAAATAGAGGGCATGCCACATACCATGTTCTGTAGAGATAAAAGAAATTTGTAACGAATATGTCCAATTATTTTGTGCCACAACTCGCTGGAGCTAGTCGCATCATGAGTCGATACCTGAACTGACTGTCCTATCATGACGTACAGTCCTCCTTTGTGAGTTCCAATGTGTTCTGTTGTACTTAAGTGGCTACCTTTATCCCATAGTAGTGCCTTCCTATCCTTGAAGATCACCCAATATCCCTTGTCCTCAAGGGTTGCAACTGATAGTAGATTCTTCTTGAGCCCTGGAACATATAATACTTCATCAACATGAAGCCTAGCCCCAGATTCCAATCTAAAGGAGATAGAGCCTACTCCCTCTATATTGTAACATTTTTCATCCCCAAGCTCAACATGCTCTGCAAAAGATTTTGTCTCGAAATCTAAGAGGATCTCCTTGAACCCCGTCATGTGCTTTGATGCACCACTATCTACTAACCAAGTTTTCGGCCCCGTGAAAACTAAATTGGATAAGGAAGACACCAAGTAATATTATTTTCTATTTTCTTTCTCATCAGAAGGAATTTTTTGATTTCTTTTGGATTCATCATCCTCAATAGTTGAGGCATGATGTTTCCCTTTCCTAGGATATTTCCTTCTAAACCAAAAATCTTTAGCAAAATGACCCAACTTATTACAACTAAAGAATTTAATCTTAGATGTATCAATATTCTTACCTTTGAATGTACCTTTGGTGTTTGGCTTCCATTGAGAGCCTTTCTGGAAAGTTCCTTTCTCCTTTCCCTTGAATCTTGATGCTAAAGCTGAGTGCTCTTATTTCGTTAGCTTACACCTAGTAGCTGTGGACTCTCCTCCTAGAGGCAATCATGCCATAACCTCTCAAACGTGGGCTGAATCTCTCTCCCACTTACACTGGATAAGAAGGTCTCCCATGAAGAAGGAAGACCATCAAAAATGTCTTGCACTAAATCATCATCGTCCACTGTCACCCCTATGACCAAAAGCTGATCTCTGATTTGGGCTATACTGGAACAAAAATATGCCACTGATTCACCTTTCTCCATCTTCAAATACTTAATCTTGTGCTTAAGTGTCCTCTTCTAACTTGGAACCTGTTTCTCATACAGATTCACCAAGGTATCCATACAGTCCTTGGCATTCATTAATGAAGTCATTGCATACATTACACTGTCTTTGACTGAGTCAAAGATGATTCACTTGGCCTTTGCTTGACTCTTCCTGAAGGCTGCTCTTCCTGCATTATTCGTGGGTTCCTCCACCACTGTGGTCACATACTGCTCAAGATCATGCTCCTGCAAGATATTTTTTTATCCAGAGCTTCCACACATTGAAGTTGGTAGCTCCTTCAAGCTTATCCTCGACCTTGAATGAAATGGAGGATTCCATGGACCTCACACTGGAAACTTAATCAAGCTAGCTTGGATCTATGTGTACCTTCTCTTACACTTCAACACGTTTAACACACCCTAAGCTCTGATACCATGTTAAATTGTGAGCTTGATTTCTTATGAGGATTAATTCTTTTATTTTCTTCAACACTTTGATTCCATCTTAATACACTTCAACAATACCAAATCATAATCGAATAGCAATAACTATGTATATGAGTAAGCATGCACATAAACAACACATATACCCTGGGGAAACCCCGTAGAGGGAGAAAAACCCCAACAAACGATATTCCTTTATTGCATTAATAATGTAAGATCACTTACAAATATCCACCATGAATGTTCTTCTCTTAAAGAGCCTGCCAAGATGACTCTAACATGACAAAGACCTAAAAGACCTTGCTGGAATACACCTATGATATGCTACCTCTATTGTTGATATACATCACTGATATGCTGCTTTGGTATGCTGCCTATTTATCACTGATATTCTCCTCTATTGCTTCACCCTTAACCTTCTTATCAAACTGTGTTGAAGAGAGGGGTAGACCTCTGCTTATATAGGCTGAAGAGGAGAAGAGGAGAGGCTCGAAATAGTAACTTGTTTGCATGCTTTAATGATAACTCAACTTCATACTTTAGTTCGAACTTAGAACTAGACTTGAGACTGGTATACTTTAGCTCAAAAATAGAACTAGACTTGAGACTTCAGTTACAACTCAACATTACACTTTAGTTCGAAAATAGAACTAGACTTAAGACTTCAGTGGCAACTCAACATTATACTTTAGTTCTAAAATAGAACTAGACTTAAGACTTCAATTACAACTCAACATTACACTTTAGTTCTAAAATAGAACTAGACTTAAGACTTCAGTTGCAACTCAACATTACACTTTAGTTCTAAAATATAACTAGAATTAAGACTTCAGTTACAACTCAGCATTACACTTTAGTTCTAAAATAGAACTAGACTTGGGACTTCAGTTACAACTCGACTCTTTACAAGGAAATTCGAAAATCTCTTCATGGTGGATAATGTTACACGTGCCAACGCACTAGATCAATACATTTATATCATTTGCAATATTAGGAATATCATTTGTTTCTAGCTCATAGGAATTTTATATTTAACCTAACTTTTTCTAGATGCCTTGACTTTTTCTCATGGCTCACAAGGCTTGATTAGGCTCATAGAGGTTGTACGTTCCCCCTGACTTTTGCACTAGTCTTTCTATGCTCACAGAGGTTGTACGTCCCCCATGACTTTTGCACTATATTGTCTATGCTCATAGAGGTTATACGTTCCCCCTGACTTTTTCATTAGACTCACATAACATCTCGTTCGTCCTGACTTTTGGTTTGACTCATAGAGGTTGTACATTCCCCCTGACTTTTGTCAATACCTCACAAGACTGGTTGATTCTCCAAATCTCCCTGGCTAGACTTAGGGTGGCCCATATGACCTCTCATTGAAGAATGACTGTCGATGCTGCCAAATTTATCCACACCTTATAACTTGTCAACAATCTTGGTGATTGTAGACATCTTGACCCGGAGCAGGGAAAATAACTAAAAATTGAAAATGCTTAGAAATTAGATCTGAACTTACCAGGAGGTGTACTTGGCTGAGGTGAGTAGCTTGGTGCAATTAGTTTTTTTCTAAATCAAAATTTTACCCCTTGAAATTGTGCCTGCGCAAATCTGGACTGGTACTTCTGGTACTAGTTATGGTTTCTCATTTTTTTGGTTTTCTGGTACCAACCAAAAACTAGGGTTTCACTTCCAGGAGTTTTTGTCCACAAAAAAGGTGTGCTCAAGTTGCCACTAAGTTCGCTAGGCTAGGGCACACTTCTCTAGGTGTTTTTTAGGCTGAAATTCCTCTCCAACAAAAAGCCCTAATTTTCATGTACGCCAACAATGACGTTTTTGCTTATCTAGTGAAAGGAGCTCTCTTCAGCTTAGATTTGATACCATGTTAAGTTTAGAGCAACTATTAAGTTTCTTTTCAATTTACTAGACAATAATAACATATGAAGGATCACTAAGAGAAACACAATCATAAGATAGACATCATTTATCCTAGGAAACCCTTAAGGGGAAGAAAACCCAACAAGAAATTCCTTAATATAGATTTCCAATAAAATGCCAAGATAATAAACCAAACACTGGAGAATATCCAACACTGCGCAATGTGACTCTCTCTTCTTTCTTCCAGAAACTGCAAACTATAGCTTCCTTCAAACTTGCGCACTAGATGAGTGACTTGAGTGAGTGAGCTAATGAGGTGCCTTCCACTCTTATTTATACTAACTGATAGGTGCTAGGGTGGTGTCTCTTCATCTATCAGGGTTGACGTCTTCACTTAGCAGTTAAAACCACTTTAATTAGTCCTAGGGGTTGACTACTTAATTAGCCTCATAATAATTAGGGTTTGACCAATCCACAAAAGGGTATTTGGTATTTTACAAATCTCGACATGGTCAATCCACAAAAGTGGATTTATATATAAGATAATAGCTCAATAATAAGTAGAATATTCTTTCCCGTTACAATATTTCAACAACCTATACACTCAAAACTAGATCTTCATTAAGCATAAAATTCTGCTAAAACCAACCAATTCTTATGATTTAACAATGCTCCTGTTCAATAGGATTACCCATGAAACCAACATCATGGACATATGTAAATTATAAATCTCCTTGTATCATCACATCATATCCCTGTAATGATTAAATGCCTACAATTCCAATAGTCCAGAACAAGATGCTACTCTTGAGACCCTAACAAATTCTATAACAACACATTATATTTTCCCATATCACAAAGACTCTCCTCGAATCACTGTAACACTTAGAACGCCATATCAAAGTTTTCTCACTATTACACTAACTTCACCAGAACACCATTGCAAGAGTGCTCTCCTCAGATCTATGTAAGCCTGAACAAGTCGTCTCAGAGCCTCTTCATCAACTACAACGCTACACACTTTTCCTCATCTTTGTTCTACATATATATGATTTAATTAAATTTTGTGGACTTATTTTATGTTGGAAGTGGCCACAATTCATCCTTTGAGCCAAATAGAGTGTCGTTTGAAATGTTTTCATAGAGTATAAGCCCTCGGGGATTATTTTCCTTTATTATTTAAGTTAGCTTAATGGGCATAGAATCAACTGCCTAGGACCAAGGGTCTTATTGAGGGGGCATGAATACCCGGTTAGAATCCCAATACAAAGGGGGGGCACAATACTACTGTTGTGACACATGCCCTATTTTCCAACCCCGAGTCTCGTTCAAAACTTGACACTGTTTGAAGTTTGTGCATATCCTCCACCTTTGTCATAAGACAATGTGTATATATATTGTTTAGAAGAGATTATTAATGCAAGGAATAGCTTTGTCGCATGAATCATTCTCTCCTTTTGCTTCACTAATTAATTTATGCATCACTTGAGTATTGTATGAGTTTTGATTATTTACAATAGATTTCCGGGAGATAATATTAATACTATTTCTCTGATATATAGTGACATCATAAGTGTCTTGTAGGATTATTTGAACTGCATTTCTTCCCTGCCACTGTTAAAGCATAATAAAGACATCTTTTAGCTCTGCATAAGCCATTGATTAGTATGCTACTACTTTGTCTATCTTGTAGAGACTAAAATACTCTAAGGATTTGGCTAGAGTTACCACTACAATATATATAGGGTTTGGCCAGAGTTACCACTATAGTAGATATACGATTTTACCAGAGTTACCACTACATTAAATATCATCATTACTACCAACTTGACATCAATGTCATCACATTCACATCAATTACATTTTCACCTTGACATCAATGACAATATACTCAACACAAATGAAAAAAGGTGGCCTCTATTTATATGAGGTCACCTAAAACCCTTTTGTCCATTTTTTGAAAACTCAACATAAAATTAGAGAGGCTGACCTCCCTATTTGTCCTTTTACATCTTAAAATTCAAACTTACAAAAAGAAAATCCCCTTTTAGGGGTGACATCATGTCGTAAAGGGTGACATAGGACCTCTAGTAAAGACATTGAGACTTTGATGAAGAACGATGGGCCTCCAAAGGCCATAAATCATGCCACCGAGTGCTCGCATGTGCCAAGTGTCTTTATCTCCATCAAACCATCACCATCACCATAAACTATGAGAAACCCCATTAAAACCCAAAACCCATGTGATGTCTAGGGCATAAGGTGTGACATCTTAGGCCTTCCAAGGCCATCATGGGGTGCAATGAGATGAAGTATAATCATCTCATGGTTTCGAAGTGCCTCCAAAGGAAATGTTCCTCTTCCCATGTGTCCAGGGATAGGGGGTGTTAACACATAACATTGTATGGGTTAAATTTGGTAGCATCGAAGGTCATTATCCAATGAGAGGCCATATGGGATACCCTGAGGCTAGCTAGGGATATTTGGAGAATCAACTAGTCTTGTGAGGTATTGAAAAAATCCAAGGGGAATGTACAACCTATGTGAGTCAAACCAAAATTTGGGATGAACGAGATGCTATGCGAGTCTAATGAAAAAGTTAGGGGGAACATACAACCTCTGTGAGCATAGAAAATCTAGTGCAAAAGTCAGGGGGAATGTACAACCTCTGTGAGCATAGATAGACTAGTGAAAAACTCAAGGGGAATGTACAACCTCTGTGATCCTAGTCAAGCCTTGTGAGCCATGAGAAAAAGTCAAGGCATCTAGAAAAATTTAGGTTGAATATAAAATTCCTATGAGTTAGAAACAAATGATATTCCTAATATTGCAAATGATATAAATGTATTGATCTAGTGCATTGGCACGTGTAACATTATCCACCATGAAGAGAATTTCGAATTGCCTTGTAAAGAGTTGAGTTGTAACTGAAGTCTCAAGTCTAGTTCTATTTTAGAACTAAAGTGTAATGCTGAGTTGTAACTGAAGTCTTAAGTCTATTTCTATTTTAGAACTAAAATGTAATGTTGAGTTGCAACTAAAGTCTTAAGTCTAGTTCTATTTTAGAACTAAAGTGTAATGTTGAGTTGTAACTGAAGTCTTCAATCTAGTTCTATTTTAGAACTAAAGTGTAATGTTGAGTTGCAACTGAAGTCTTAAGTCTAGTTCTATTTTCGAACTAAAGTATAATGTTGAGTTGTAACTGAAGTCTCAAGTCTAGTTCTATTTTCGAACTAAAGTATAACAGTCTCAAGTCTAGTTCTAAGTTCGAACTAAAGTATGAAGCTGAGTTATGATTAAGCATGCAAACAGGTTACTATTTCGATCCTCTCCCCTTCCCCTCTTCAGCCTATATAAGCAGAGGTTGAACCCTCTCTTCAACATAGTTTTGATATGCAGGTTAAGGGTGAAGCAATAGAGGATAATATCAGTGATAAAGAGGCAGCATACCAAAGAAGCATATCAATGCTATATATCAACAATAAAGGCATCACATCAGAGGTTTATTTCAGCAAGGTATTTTAGGTCTTTGTCAAGTTAGAGTCAACTTGGAAAGATATTTAAGAGCATAACATTCATGGTGGATATTTGTAAGTGATCTTACATTATTAATGAAATAAAGGAATATTGTTTTCTTGGGTATTTCTAGGGGATCGAGCTGCATGGGTTTTGGATCATTGGTTTGGGGTGGACTATCGGTTTCAAGAAGTGGCAACTGGGGTTGTGGTGGTGATGGAGGGTGCTCAATGATGATGGTGTATGGAGTGGTGTCAAGCTCAGGGTCATCCTGGATATGTATGATGGGGGCTGCTTGAACTGCTAAGCGAGTGCGAGGGATGGTGGTGAAATGGGTGGGGGTTTCAGAACGTTTCTTGGCGTGATCCCCATCCTAGTTTTTTTAGCCACGGGATCTGTGATGAATGCAACACTAAGGATTTCATTGACATCCTTACCTGTGAACATAGCTTGCTTCAACAGTTGCGGGAACATCGACAATGTTCTTTTCTTTCACTCTAGTGGCTGCGTTTCTTCCTCCTCTTCTGATTTAGTCTGTGGTAGATCTTCTTTCTTCTATGCCACTGGGCTGAAACTCAGTCCTACCCCTTCTTCTTGAGATTTCTTCTTCAACATATCAATGGGAAAAACATAGTGCATCCTTGACTTGCATGGGTTTCATTTGAATCTAGGCCACAACATCACCTCCTTGTTGAAGGCCTCTTCTTCCAAATAGAATGGTAGCATCCGTGAGTGGAAGTCCTCCCTTTTAGCATACCTCGACCACACAATTATATGGTGTCATTTCATGCTGAATGATATGTTCCTTGTATTGCAGTTGAGGAGTTCCTGTGGAATTCACAGCCTCTGTGTTGCGTCAATAAGCCCATTGTACCACTTGGAGAACACCGTGTTGTTGAAGGAGGTGTTCTCTGAATCCGCCCTTAAATTCGAGGGCTCAAACATTTTTGTTAGGTGCTCCTTATCTGCTAGCACCAACAGTCTTCCAATGGGTGGCATCCACTTGAGCATTGCAAACATAAGCAACAAGTATCCATAGGTGAAGGTACCGGCTTTATCCCAGGCTTCCTCACAAGCCACAAGTAGTTCTTCCAACAAGTAGCTACACCAGTTGAAGACAACGCCATTGGTGAAAAAATTTGCCACTGATAAAACATCCAGTGTGAATTCTCCCTTGTAATAGAACCTCATGACTTTTCTAGCTATGATGTAGCAGCCATGCCTGACTGCCTCGGGTAGTATGGGGTCAATATTGGTTGTGTGCCCCCCCTTTTCATGTGAAATATTTTATATAGGTTGGGCTCCCCTTTATTCTTGCCATGCTTGTTGGGACCCTGGAACCATTTGGACATGTCCTCTCCCTTGAGGGACAGTCCAGTGAGTTGGTGGATGTGTTTTGCATGGATTGGATATCTCCTATCCAACCAAAAACTTCTGTCATGCACCCTGCTAATGGAAACTGGTAAGTGCCTGAGGTTCATGATGGTTGAGTTGAACAAGTTAATAAACTTGGGCTTTGGCACAAACTGCATGCCTCCCAACTCATCTGGAGTGATACTCCAAAAAACGTCTATGTTCATCTGTAGGAACAAGACATGGTTTGTTAAGTCGAGCTCGAAGATCTTGACTTTCTCCACCTTCCCCTTGAGATCACCCATGATCTCAACCCAGGGGTTGCAGGGCTCATCTGGTACTACATCCTTGGAAATAGTGCTTCGGATCCATGTAGCTCTCGGTATTGTGAGTATGAACTATCAACAAATTCTGCAAGCGAAACAAGGATTGGTGATCACAACTAATAATAGTCGAGGGATTACATAGGCTCGCTCACTCTGCAAAATTCGTAAATTGCTAAGTTCATTCTGGGAAACAATGCGTCCTACAACGAGTTCTCAGAGCCTTATACTTAGGCTTAGCTGGTAAGTTCAGTAATAACTGTTATTCATCATTAACCTATAGATGCAACTTGGATCTAAGTTGTCTGACAGGACTGGTTAACGGGGTAAATCCTATTGGAGATTTTGGTATTTACTGTGCAAGTTGGATAGGGACGTGGCTAATTTTAGACCTTACCATTTGATGAAGGAGAATCCCGACGTGAATACTGATGGAATATTCGTGTATCGTGTCTTTATGGATTAACCGAATTCAGAAAGGGTACCGTAGTAGTAATAAAGGCTGTGACTGGACTGGGTTCGTATGGCACATGGGCTTAGATTGCATTCAGATTCACTCTCCCTCCGACCACAAAAGGGGTCCCTATCATATTAATGATTGCCATTAATAGGTTCTTGATGCTTCTAATCCTATGCTGCTGAGTAAGCAGTTATGCATCAAACAATACTTAGATAGAAAAATAAATGAACTACATGTCACGGTGCAAAACTGCACACATCAACTTTATTAACTGAATTTATAGAAATTGTAGAAAAACTAAAATATAACTACTATACATGCTCCTTTGGACTAGAGCGACAATCCTTTAGCTCAGTTCTGAGATATATAGGGTTTCAGGCGAGAGCCATTCACCCATCCTGGCCACAACATACCATCCATTTGTGCAAGTGTGACTGCTCTAGAAGGTGGGATCTCCACAACTATAAATGGTCCCAACCAATGCATGCGCAACTTGCCTGGATTCTTCTGGTATCGAATGTCATAGAGTAGGACCTTGTCTCCTTGCGAAAATAATTTAGTCTTAATGTGTCTGTTATGCCAAGATTTATGCCTTTCTTTCTCAACTGACTGATGGAAGTTTTCTAAAAACCTGGTCTCTTCAAGTTCTTGTAACTCCACGAGTCTCTATGCAATTGATTCTTCCCCCAACATGTGTGTGATTTGTGCAATGTAGAAACTTGGAGTAATGAATTCAGGAGGCACCACAACCTCTTTCCCATAAACTAGCTGAAATGGAGTGTACTTATGGAGCTTCTTTGTAGTTTTCCTATAAGCCCATAGTACTACTACAACTCTATCATCCTAGTATTCCCTGTTTGCGCAACAAACATTTGTTAACTCTCTCTCCAGAATCTTGTTAAACACCTCTATTGTTCCATTAGCTTGTGGGTGGTAGGGGCTACTTTTATAATGTTGGATTAAGAACTTTGTTGTAGGATTTCTATGGTACTACTGATAAAATGAGCTCCCTGATCACTGGTCAGACTCCTAAGACATCCAAATCGATTGATAATGTTTTAAAAAATGAACCTAGCAGACAACAATATCGGTCGAACAATCCTGAACAACTGCTGCCTCAACCCAACGTGTAAGGTAGTCAGTTGTGGTAATAATGTACCTAGCCTTTGAATGCTTAGCTGTGGGGTTGATCAACCCAATGAAGTCAACCACCCACTTCTCAAAAGCTTGTAAAGCTTGAACTAGTTGAAGTGGCAATTCATATCGTCATGATGGCTTACCCACTCTTTGACAAACATCACATGATCTAGCATATGCCTTTGCATCCTTGAAGAGTGTAGCCCACCAAAGTCCAACTTGGAGAAATTTCTACGCAGTGGCCTTTCCTCCCACATGGCCTCCCGCAACTCCACTATGGCACTCCCACAATATATCCTGCCTTTCATGATCGAAGACACATCTCCTGAGGATACTATCTAGTCCCAATTTATATAATTTCCCTGCAATCTATTGATAGTCCGCTTCTCTAACCACCATATGGTGTTTCTGGGTTGCAGAATATGTTTATGGGAAAAATCTTGTACTTAAGAAGACTGCTATGTCTTCCATATATTCTGGTATGGCCTCAACTCGAAACAGGTCTACATTTGGGAGTTGATTGTCGACTACTCCACCACTTTCTCCTAACTCTAACCTAGACAGGTGATCAAGCCCTACGTTACATCTTCTAGGCTTAATGATTAATTCAAAAGAAAATTCGTGAAACAATAGAAACCATCTACAAATTCTCCCTTCTAACACAGGTTTGTTAACTAGATATTTTAATGCAGAATGATCATTAAAGAACTTAAAATGAGAACCTAACAATAATGTCTAAACTTCTGCAAAGTGTAAATCATAGCTAAACCTTCTCTTTCTATCGTTGTATAGTTGTGATCAGCTTGCGACAACTTCCTACTCACAAAATAGATAGGATGATCCATGGATCCATCTCCCAGTTGTGCTAAGATAACTCCCAAGGAAATACCTGAAACATCTACATGGACGTGAAATTCGTTTTCCCAATTTGGAAATATTAAGATAGGTTTTGTGTTGAGCTTCTCCTTTAGGGTCTTGAATGCCTTATCACATTTTGGGGTCCATTGGAACACTTCGGCCTTCTTTAGTATATTTTCCAGAGGTGCGGTGATATTTTCATATCTTCTGATAAACCTACGATAGTACCCTGTGTGCCCCAGTGTGGAGCACAACTTCTTAGAACTTGTAGGTGGCGGCATGTTCACAATAACCACAACTTTGGCTGGGTCTACTAGTACTCCCTCTCGACATACTATGTGTCCCAACAAATTTCCATGTGGTACACAAAAGATACATTTTATGAGGTTCAATGATATCTGCAATTCCCTACATCTGTCAAACATCAGACGTAGTAGCGCTACATGTTCCTTGAGTAGACTATATACCGTCCAATCATCCATATAAAATTATATAAACTTGTGGATAAATTCTCAAAAAGTTGTTATCACAATCCTTGAAAAAACTGTAGGGGCATTATTTAGGCTGAATGGCATCACATTGTATGCAAATGACCCCATTCTGTTATGACTGTGGTCTTCTTTTTGTCCTCTTAAGAAATCCTTGCTTGGTGATACCCCAAAAACCCATATGTAAATGAGTAATATTCTTTACCCGCAACCTGTCCTAGCACCTTATTAGTAAAAGGTGTTGGAAAAGGGTCATGCACACAGGTAGAGTTAAGGCTTCTGTAGTCTACATAGACCCTAATATCCTCTATACCTTTCTTACTCTGGATGACTAATGGGTTGACCCATTCTGCTTCTTCTACTACAAAAATAAGTCCATCTTCCAACATCTTGTCTATTTCCCTCTTAACCTTCTCTTTCACTCTGGGGTTAAGGAAGTATGGTCTATGCCTCACATACTTTGATCCTAGTTTTAATTCAATTTTCATCTCTCCCATAACTCCTTTAATCCATTTTAACTCTAAAAATGTCTTTGGGAACAAATCCTCATATTCTTGCAACAAACTCTGTATTTCCTGTCTAGTTTTCTCATCCCAGCAATCTCCCACCATAGATATCTTAGGTTGCTCTATGGTCCCTATATTGACTTTTCACAAGTTCAATGGGTGGTTATAAGAACTATCAGTTTGACTGGGTATGATGTTTTGGATTTCTTTGCTCCCTTCTATCTCCTTAATGGCTAAGTTCCTCAATTATTCTAACTCATCTGGGATTTCTAAATCTCTCTCAATCTTAAATCATTCTATAGGTATCTTTTCTGGGTTCAGGTGAATATTAGGCTAAAGTTCTCGACTATGCTTTGCACATATCACTAGGTTTGATTTTTGTTTATTATTGTTCGTAAAAAGGAATTCTTTGATTCTTTGCAGGACTACTTCAAGATCAAGGTACTTACTTGTAAACAAGAAGTCCTTGCAAAAGTGATCTACCAAAATTTTCCAGTCGTTGGTCTGTCTTTTGGTTTCTTCATGCATGAACCAAGCTTTCAGGATTGGACCTAGTGAGTGGGGAAATACTTGAACCCAGAAGCAAGATAGTATTTCCACAACTTGCCACTGTGTCATGCATTGTTCAATATGTGCTTTAGGATCAGACTCTCTATTGAACAGTTGCGCAACTTGGAAATTCGTCTACATCTCTGATTCCAGCTGCTCCTTATATTGAAATCTACATTTGATAGCTTTCTTCACATCATCCCAATTTTCGAGTAATTCTTTGTGATTGGCCCACCATCTGGCAGGGGTGTCCTGGAGGGATAAATACAATACTGAGGTCCTTTGATCCTCCGCTACATTTTCTTCCATGCCGAGAAGAAAAATGTCAAGTCCCAAGGTATCATCATATACTGGGTGTTCTCTGACCTCGATTCCAACCCATCTAGTTTCCCTAACAGTTGTGCATCTTCTTGAATATCTTTCATATGAGCCTTGCTTCCAACTGCCAAATGCTAGTTCTGAATCTTCGTCCACTGATTGTATACTCCTCCAACTTACCGATCCATCAATAATAGGATTTATGTAATCTTCTCTTGTTCCTACTGTTACAATGTACAACTGATCTAAGTCTTCTCCCTCCATATTTTTGTCCGTTGGCTTTGTGCAACGAGAGCATACATACAGATCCAAGGGTTGAACCACTTTTATTCCATCTGCCACAAATGTCATAGTATATTTTTTTAGGTCGATCAATGCATAGTTGTCATAGGCCCAAACAATACCAAGTAGTGAAGGATAAGGGTCCTTATCCCCCATGATTTCAATCTCCTCAAAATCATCTATAGTCTTCACTCCCGCAATATCTATTTCTATGTTCTCCAGTCTTCCTATTGGGAAAATACAATAATGGTTGGACATTCTTAGCTAGATTGGGGAATATGTCAATTGGGGTTTTCCTAAGGCTTCCCAAGTCTTTTTAGGAAGTATGTTAACATCAACTCCTAGATCTAACATAACATATTTGATCTCAAACTCATCTAGCTGGGCTACTAGTCTAAATTATTTTCCAGTTTGTACTTTCCTTCTTTGTACTCTTTGAGTATTATTCTTAGGAAGATTAGTCCTTATTATTTCTTCCGTGGGTTATTCATTCCCCAGAAATAGGTATAGCACATTGCACAACTTTTATGTTAACTGGTCATTCCCAAGAATATTAGAAAATAACTGAAACCAAAAGTCAACTACATTTTGTGGTTGCTCAGGTTGTCTTATTGTGACTACAGGGTTTCTGGGTGCAGGGGGTGAAGCAAGGACTTGCGCAATATTCAGATAAAAAATAGGCTGAGGATTTTTCTCTTGCATCTCAGGGCTAGGGATATTATGAAATACTTCTATGGCATTTCTAAAGAACAACTTATGTTTCAGAGGATCATACCTGTCTTCCTTAGGTGCTGCTTTCTAGATCTAAGGTAAATTCTCAGCATCAACTCCAGTCTTTTCCCCTCCTTGAGTGACGATATTAAGGTTGGGAAGTTGTCCTCTAATAAATCTTTTGATCTCTGAACTGATGAGGTTAGTTCTTCATTGACGTACCCGATCTTCCCATTTTGCAATTAGTTCTGGGAAGTCTTCAGTTGCGTGCCCATTGGTTCTGCAATGAGAGAACCATATATATGTTGTTGTATGAATGTTAATTTAGTTGCATTCATGTTTTAAAAATGTTGTTATATGCATGAATATTTGTTTCATGTTGCATTGTGCTTAATTTTAATGGTATCATGAGAACCTTTATGGGTTTAGTAGTGGGGGACACTACAGAGTGGTATCATAGTTTTCAATTCAATACCGGACCTGTATGGGAAAAATACCAGTGAAAATTTGGAAAATTCCCTATTGTAGAGTTTTGATCTATGACATATTAGGGGAAAATTTTGAAATCGAAGTGAAATTCCCAATTTTCTAAGCAAATTCAGGTTGAATTTTCACTCATAATGGTTGAGGAGATGATCAATGGTAGCGATATGTAAGATGCGAAGTCAAATTTGGACTAGAAGGTTGAATTTT
Source organism: Picea engelmannii (assembly GCA_009831015.1). Lineage (NCBI taxonomy): Eukaryota > Viridiplantae > Streptophyta > Pinopsida > Pinales > Pinaceae > Picea > Picea engelmannii. Next base: position 28,208 of record ML838971.1, read on the forward strand.
GTGTTTTCATGGTGATCAACACCCGATATTCATTTTGGATTGGTTAAAATTTTCAAGTTCACTGAAGAAAATTTCAGAAAAATTATTAAATTTTCGAAAATTATAATTTTGGGGAGATTTTTGAAAAGATTTGTACATGTGATGACATGGACCATACCCATGACATCGACTGAAATGATCTACATTGGTAGATCCAAGGTGGAAGAAGGCATGGATCATGGTATATATTTTTATGAATCAACAACCAATATTTCTTTTTATTTTGAGATTGATGGCCTAGATTCATCCTAGATGTGCTAAAAAACTTCTAAATTTTAGAGTTTGGTGAAATTCTATGAAGTATGGAGTTTTCGTAGATCATCGATGAAGGAAATTGTGAATCATCGATGGAACAATAGAATTTGGATGAAATTATATGAAGTATGGACTTTTTAATAGATCTCCAAAGAAGGAAATCACTGATCATTGATGGAGCAATCAAAGTTCAACAAAATTCTATGAAGTATGGACTTTTCATAGGTCGTTGATGAAGGAAATCACTGGTCACCCATGGAGCAATCGGAATTTGGTGAGATTATATCAAGTATGGAATTTTCCTAGATATTCAATGAAGGAAATCACTGATTTCCAATGGAGTGATCGAAGTTTGGTGAAATTCTACGAAGTATGGACTTTTCGAAAGTCATTAATCAAGAAAATCGTTGATCTTTGATGGAGTGATAAGAGTTTCGTGAAATTATAAAAAGGAATTCGTCAATCACTAATTCAAAGGAAATTGTTGATTTTTGATGCAAAGGAAATAACCAATTTCTAAAGAAGAGGAGAAAAGGAGAAGAAGAGAAAGGAAGAGAATATGAGGAGGAAAGGGAAGAAGAAAATAGAAAAGTTTACAAAAAAAGGTCTAGAGCCAAACATGTTTTGGCCACAACAAAATCATTTCAACATAGATTGAGATAAAATTTAAGGGGTATGTCTGTAGTGACGAAGGCTACAAGAGTGTCAGTGAAGTCCATTGGCTATTTCTTCTTTAATTTTCTGAAAAATGCAAATAAGGGGATTTTGAAGATCCGGGTCATGCTCAGTAATCGATGCCCAATTAAAGGTGATTTTTTTATATAGCTCAAAAAGAAGGCATGAATATGCCCAATTGGGATTTAGGTGAAATTCTAAAGGAGTTGAAGTGGAGGTGTTCAAATAGGGAAAAATCCACTATTCCTTAGCACTTTTTGGGGATTTTCGAAATCTTTAGAGGAAAGGGGACCCTAGATCACCAATCCAAAAAAAATTATTTAGTAATTTTTTTATCTACACATCAATCCAAATGTTTTGTTGAGATATACTTTCTTAGTTTTACTCTGTTTAGGAGATAACAAGTCTGGAGAAAATGTAAAAGTGCAAAGTCATCAATTCCATATTTATATAGAAATTGATGGGAGAATCCAGTTTCGAATTCGAAGATTTTTGTGTGTTCACAATCATAAAATATATCTTCACCTAATACACACATGTTTCCGATTCTTGATGGATTTTCTTCTACAAGTGGTATAAAATGGTCTCTCAGATAAATTGTATTAGTGAAAATATACCACAAATGACTAGAAATTGCAAACTTCAGAAGGTTATAACGTTTAGCTCAAAACTCAGAATGAGGCATGAGTATAGTCGTTGGAAAGATAATTAAGAGGATAATGTGTCTAAATAATCATAATCTGATTCAATGCAACCATATTCTTTATAAATTCATATGAATAATGACTTGTAGCTTAATTAATGATAATTTTTTAATATGCTTAATTCTAACAACAATTGTTGCATGCACGTTTCTTGCAGAATTAGAGGTGCATGAAAAACATATTTGGTTCCCATATGAGGAATAGAGATATGGAATATGCCCAAGGATATTACAGTCATGGAGATGAGATCATAGGTTTACATGTCAACATGGGAAATGTAGAGACTAAGTCCAATGGAGGTAGAAGTCGAGTGGAATTGATTGAGAGTATGAGAAGCTTGTATAAGGAAGTATAGAGATATAGATAAAATATTGAAAGGATTATGAAATATCAAGAGGAGATGCTACATATTATGAATATGTTTCATAGACAAGTCCATAAGTATTTTTAGAAAAACAAGCGTCTAGTGCAAGGAAAGTAAAAGAATCCAGATCTCATGATAGGAGGAATAATCATAGAGGATCTAGGAAATCAAGGAGTGTTAGTAGAAATCACCATCATTCACTAGGAAACTCTACTAGAAGAGCACATGCACATTCAATGTTGGATAGAAAACCAAGTGTGCCCCCTTTCCAAAGATAAAGGAGGAGGCTTGAGTTATATATTTTGCAAGGAGATTTCAAGAAGCTCAAGCCACCATCATTTGATGGAGAGAATAGGAAGGGGGAAGATGTTAAATCTTGGTTTTTTGGCATGAGTAAATATCTCCAATTGCATGATTACTCATCAAATGTAGAATCCAAAATTGCAACCTATCATCTTTGAGGAAAAACATCTATGTGGTGGGATAATCTCAAGCAAGTTAAGCACATTGAAGAGAAGAGGATCTCATGGAGGGAGTTCAAAAGGTATTTTCAGAAGAAATTTTTGTGAGATCAATAATTTGATAATAAAATGAAAGAGTTCTTCGAACTCAAGCTTGGAAGCATGACAATGGATGAGTATGAGAGAATATTCCTTGAATTGTTGAGGTATGTTGGCTTCATAAAAGATAAGAAGGTAAAAAATACAAATATTTTTTAGTGGGATACCTTCTTTTTTGTAGTGATAAATTTCATTTTGATGAGCCCAAGATCTTGAAAGAAGCCATAAGAAAATATAAGTATCTTTATTAATAGAGAAAAATAAGACCATATTTTCAAAAGGATTGGAATGATAAGAATAGAGGCAAGATGGATCGGATAAAGAAATGATTCAAGCCACATTTTTCCAGAAAAAAATATCAAGAATATCAACAAGGGAAACCTATTGGAACTTTAGGTTTTGATGGTTCATCACACTTCTCTTGGAATCATTCGGTTTAGTAGTCAACCAACATATAGAAATAGTTGGTCAGGCAATCGACCAGATATCTACATCATTCAATCAAGTAGTCGACAATCAACCAGTAGTTGAATATAGTCAGTCGATGGATCAACCAACTGAGAAATTGACTACAAGTTGGATGCATGGAGAATCGGTTCAAGAATCCTTTTCAATCTGACTAGATAACACAGGTTTGATGGAGTCAACTCTAACCACTGATAGTTGTATGTGGACAAGATATTCTTGATTCCAAGGAATTTGATTAGATATTGAAGCTATAAATAGAAAACTAGATAGGTCATTACGAATATATAAAATATTGTGAAGTGAACACATGTGAAGATGGAAAACATGCATTGTGATGTTCTAAACACAATGTGCTATGCTTAAGGGTTGTAACAATTTATTTAGAAACCACCTGTTTTCTTTGAAAGTTATTCCTCTACAATTATCTGCAGTTCAGTTTATTTGTTTCGTATCAGGTTACACCAAATCCCCAATGTGGAATTGGAGTTACTGGTTGTGACCTCACTTATTTTCTGCAAATATTGTTCAATCGGATCAATTTGTGATTGAATCTAGGTTGGTGATTTATTGACTGTAACTAGTGGAAACATATTAGATCTGTCTAGATATCGAAGGTGGATTTGAAGATTGATCTTATTGTTTTGAATGGATCAAATTATTTTGTATGGGAACTAGACATGGAAACCCTAATGAAGAGTAAAGGATTGTGGAAATATATGAATACTGTGATTCCAGATCCAACAGATGATTAGGAAAAAATCATTGGTTATGGGAAGAAGGATGAAGTTGTGGGGATCATCATGGCCTATATCTCACAGGAGATTCACTTTCACATCAATGGAATTGATTGTGCTCATCAAGTTTGGAAGAAGATAAAGTCTCTATTTGATAGAGTCGATGAAAGCCATATCATGAAAATGGTTAAAGATTTTATCTCTTTTGTATTCATTCTTTTGATAGAATCAAGGACTATTTGGCATGTGTGAAGGAACTGTAGTTGAAATTGGGCGAATGTGGAAATAATTATCTAAAGAAAGCTATACAACTCATTGAGTTGGTTTCGATGAAACTGAGAAAACTATTCAATGTGTTTGTTTCAAAATTTTGCACCAACTGGAAATCAAACAAGGAAGATGGTAAGGATTACACTTTTGAAGATTTTTGTGGCTTATTAATCACTAATAAACACATATTTTTTTATTAAGGCATGGTTGGTGGAAAAAACCAAGCTCTCTTTATTAAGGTAAAGGTAAATTCAAATCACAAGGAAAGAGGATGGTTTGATACCTCTATACAAATACCTAGATGTCTTGACGAGAAACCTAAAGGGACCATGGATGCACCCCAATAGAGTCGAAAGAAGAAGACATGTCAGTACTATGGAAATATTGGACATGTGGAGAAGGTATGCTATAAGAAGAGAGATTACCTAGAGGACAAGGTAAATCACCTTGAAGGAGACGTTTACATTGTTTGTCGACCCACTGATAATTTCTCCTTACAAGTTGGAACTTCTTAGGTGTATCTTTCTCAGTCTATGTGGAATTAATGGGTAGTCAACTTTGGTTGCGCTCATCATATGGATAAGGAATCTTCGTTGTTCATTTCCTTAGATAAATTTGTGGAGAGAAATATCTATGTTGTTGATGAATTTTATCTTTACATTGTCGGTCATGGTGTTGTTCCCTATCGACATGGGAGAATTTTAAACTCTATCATGTACCGAACCTTAGTGCCAATCTATTTTCGGTTTCTCAATTAACACAAATAGGTAATATTGTGGAGTTTTGGCTATATTAGTTCTTTATTATAGATTTGAAGAAAGGTCGGTCAATTTTCATTGAAGGGTTTCTCGTCCTGAAGGATAGTTTGTACAAGTTTTATGACATGAATCGACCCGACTCTTAATCGACTTCTCTTGTTGCTCACATTGATGAAACAAGTTGAACTTGGCATGTGAATCAGACACCTAAATTTTTGAAATATGAAATCAATGGAAACTCATAATATGGTTTCTAGTCTACTAAATTTGTTTCCCCTTAATGGAGACTATAAAATATGTGTGCTTGGAAACAATCATTAGGAACCCTTTGACTCTGGAAAACTGTGGTGAGAAAAACACCTCCTAGAGCTAGTTCATAGTGATCTCTGCTACATCAATCTACATTCCTTAGTAGGTGCAAGGTATATCTTGAATTTTATTTATGATATCTCTCATTTCACTTAGGTTTATTTCCTAAAAAATAATAATATTGTCTTTGAAAAGTTCAAAGAGTCCAGGGCCTTTGATGAAAGAAATCCGGTTGACCCATTAAGTGATAAGATCAGAAAATGTTGGTGGATATGTGAATCGAACCTTTGAAGAATACCTGGTTCAATTTGGCATTTACTAGGATTGGTCGGTCTCTTATGCCCCTCAATAGAATGGCATTGCAGAATGAAAGCATTGGGCACTATTCAAAATGAATATATGTATTTTGCAAGACAAAAATTTCCCCTCTCTCTTTTGGGATAAATTTGTTTATTGTGCAAACTATCTACTCAATCATATATCGACTCAAGTTGTTCCTTTGGTGACTCTAGTCGAATGATGGTGTGGAAGGAATCCCTTAGTTAGCTACCTCCATATGTTTACATGTGTTTCCTAGGCTCATATATACAATTATTGCAGAAAGAAACTAGATGCAAAGAGTCATGATGCATGGGCTACTCTGAATAGTTTAAAGCCTATCAACTATTTGACCTTGTCAAATGGTAGATTATTATTAGAAGAAATGTATGGTTTGATGAGAAATATTTTGGCATCAAGTTTTTGAATGCCTCCTCTGGATTGTTACAGGATGATCATTTTGATATTGTTTTTTACTCTAGATCTCTTTTTCTTTTTTTCATTCCTTCGACTAGACAATTGAAATCTATTCTTGTTTCGACTAAGCCATCGACCTCTGAGTCAACTAGTCAGTCGATTTCTATTTAGACCGGTCCTCCATATCCTTCAACTGAAATAGTTATGACCTATGATCAACGTTCTATAGTGAACACCAGTTCACCACTTTCTTTTATACCCTGATGAGTTGCTAAGACAATTGAAGTTGTTGGTCTTGATGTTCGTGATGTCTCATCAAGAAAACAAACTCACAGTTAGAAGAAGCACACTAGAGTTGCATTGATAACTCATGTGATTGAAACCTATAATATTTTTACCTACTCTGATGCACAAGGAAAAACTGAATGGGAATAGGCTATGCAGACAGAAATGAATTCTCTATTGAAGAATCACACTAGGGATTTAGTTCCTCGACCTCAAGGGAAGAACATTTTCAAGTGTCAATGGGTCTACAAGACAAAATTTACCTTTGAAGGTGTTGTTGAGCATCATGAATCTCACCTGGTTGTGAAGGGATTTTCTCAATAAGAAGGCATCGAATACACTAAGACCTTTGTCCCTATTGCAAATATGAACCCTACTCAACTAAATATCTCCCTTGCTACTCAATTTCTATGGTAGATCCATAAGATGGATGTGAAGAGTTCTTTTCTTCATGGTGATCTCTCTGAGAATTTTTCATGGAACAACCTCTTGGTTTTTTGATAGATTCTAACATGGTGTGTTGACTTCAAAATTATATTTATGGCTTGAAGAAAGCTCCCAAATATTGGTATGCTAAGATCGATAGTTTATTTCTTTGACTTGGTTTCAAATGTTGTGAATCTAATCACATTTTATATGTACTCCATACTCATGGAAACACTTTGATTATTATTGTATATGTTGATGACCTTGTCATAACCAAAAATAACATTGATCTCATCATTATATTGAAGAAACAACTTGTTGACTCCTTTGACATGGAAGATCTTGGTATTCTACATTATTTTTTGGGTCTTCAAATATTACCACTATTTGATGGTTTTTTCATTTCTCAATATAAATATGTACTAGATCTCTTGACATGTTTTAAGATGGAATATTGTAAGCCATGTGATACTCCTTTCCAATCTAGAGTTAAGTTTATTAAAACTTGTCAAAATATTGAAGATGATGTTACTCTTTGTCGACAATTGGTTGACAATCTCATTTATCTTACTCATAGTCGACCTGGAATTTCCTTTGTTGTTAGTTTGGTTTCTTGTTTTATGTAGGATCCCAGAGAAACCCACTAGAAGGAAGTCAAAAGGATTGTTCGCTATCTCAAAGGTACCACTCATATTAGTATCAAATATTGTTAAAGTTCAAATTCGTTATTCCACTTCACCGACTCCGACTGGGAAGGTGATAGTGATGATTAGAAGTCCACTTCTGACTTTTTATTTTAGTTCAGCACTAGACCATTGGTTTGGTTGTGCAAGAAACATAAGATAGTCTCTTTCTCAACTATAGAAGTAAAATATCATGGCATAATTCATGAATGTATAGAAGTAGTATGGATTCACCAACTCTTGGGTGAACTTGGATTTCCTGTACATACCTCAACTACACTTTACTGTGACAATCAAAGTTCCATTCAAGTTGTTGACAACCCTGTTGCACATAGTAAGATGAAACATGTCGAGATTGATGCTCACTATTTGAGACATTTGGTTCATGAGAACATTGTTTCTCTTATATAATGTAGAATATATGATTGTATTGCTACTATGTTTACAAAAAAATTATCTAAAGTTATGTTTGATGCTTGGTATTAAGGAATATACAGTTATGGGGGGGGGGTGTCCTGCTGACTTAATTTCACCTCCTGAATATATAGATCCATGTGTTGATGGGGGGTGGGGTGTTGGAACCTTAGGTTATGATGGTTCATCACACTTCTCCTGGAATCGGTCAGCCAGGAAATCAACCAACATCTGAAAACATTCGGTCAGACAATTGATTGGATATCTACATCAGTCAATTGAGTTGTCTACAATATTTTCAGTTAGAAAATCAACCAATAGTAGAATATAGTCGATCGATTGATCGAAAAACCAAGCAATCGACTATGAGTTGGATACATGGATAGTTGGGTCGATCATCCTTGTCAAGTCTACTAGACAACATGGGTTTGACGGAGTCAACTCTAACCATTGATGATTTTATGTGGAAAAAATCTTCCTGATTCCTATGAAGTTGGTTAGATATTGAAGCTATAAATAGAATACCTGATGGGTCATTATCAATATATATAATATTGTGAAGTGAACATGTGTGAATATTTTCAACATGCATTGTGATGTTCTGGTCATAATGCATTGTGATTAATTTCTATAACAATGTCTTTAGACATTGTTGGGGTGAGAAAAAGGTATAAATATTCTCCTTGTTACTTTGGTTTATGATATATTCTTTGTTGAATTTTCTATTAGTTTGAAGTAATTAGGAATGAAAATGGTTAAAAGCCTCTTAGGAAATAATATTAGATATTTTCTGAACTTTGGCTTGAATTGTTTTGATTTTATGCAGAAATGGACAATTTCTGTTAACTGAAGATAATTAAGAAGATCATGAAGATGCACAGACCATTGAATATTGAAGAAATCAAGCACAAAATGGTTCAAAGGAAGATTGAATTTTTATCTTGCAATCTTCATAAATAGTAATAGAAATCCCAAGGATCTCTTGATCCTTAGGATAGCTTAATTTACTTATCTCATTGTAATTTATAAAGAAGAGTGAACGATAGAGAGGGATACCAGAATTCATATCTCTTAATTGTTGACACTCTGTACAACAATCCCATTGTAAATGACTTATCAATTATGGAATTAATGGAAGCTTCAAGTGTTTTGATCATTTCTGCGTACTGAGTTTTCTTAACAGTATCTTCTAAAGACTGTGGGCCTAGTCGACGAGAGCTACTGTCTTATCTGTAATCTTATCAGTTCTATTATAATTCTGTGATTTGATATTCCCTTCAACAGTTAGAATAGACTCGTTATTGTGTTGATTCTTTTATGAATTGCTTGTGTTGTTCCATTCATAGAGAGTAGATGTTCTATTTGTAGATTATCAATTGTTGTTCCATTCCCATTTGTTGTCAATTTATCGCTTGTGAATTCCTTTCATTTAAAATCGCATTTGTTGTTCCTTTCATTAAATTTTTATTTGTTGTTCCTTTTGTTTAATTCACATTTTCTTTTCCTTCTTAAATATTCAGTAGATCTCTCTTCTTTTCCAATAGATTAATTAATCATTGAGAGATTGATTGATTAAAATGTTTTTGTAGATTAAATTGTTGTTTCTTGAATAGATGAACGAGTCCAGTAATTATTTCATGGTGTGTTATTTCCCAGGATATATTTTCTATTGATTGAGTTATTAGTTTCAGAGTTTGTAGTTAATGTGTGAAGAACTTGATTATTGCAGTAATTTAGATAGACTCAGATTTGCTATAACTGAACTATCTACATGTTTAAACCTCTATGACTATCTGCATAGACTTTGTTGACAATCTTGAGAGAAAAGACGAATCCTCGGTTGATAAAATTAATGTTAGACTAAGGTTGTTTTTAGGGAATCTTTAGAGCCCAACATTTTGGCATTGTTGCCGGGGAGAATGTCAAAGATAGTATAGGTAGTGTCTCTGAAAGGATGAGGTATTGAAAACAGAAGGTAAGAACCTACGCAAGCAACAAGTAAAATGCTTGTGCCAACACCTATCTTCAGCTGGTGCATAGAGGTTACATAGGTGCATAGAATTTGTGTCGGTGTGTATGAATAAGAATAAAGAACCCGAAAAACAAAAACCCTTACCAAAAACTACAAAATCGCAGGGCCCGATGCCCCCTGGAAGGAACACTTTTATAGATGAAATTATCTGAAAAGTTGAATCTCATGCCTCGGTTGGACCTTGAAAAGGTTCTACTCGAGTCCCTCAAGAAACAAATTCACCAACTGTAGCTCATGCTGAGGTTCATAGTGGAACTAGAGGAGCTGAACATAGTTTCCAAAATACACATACTCCACTTTTCAGTCCTTTAGGCGAGGGAAATTCTTGTATTTTGAGAGAAGGAGAAGGGGAGACCAGTGTTATTGTTGAGGCAAACCCACAACCACCTGAACCTAGATCTCCTATGATTTTGGCACAAGAAGGAACACTTGAAATCCTAGACATAGGTAGCGCGGCCAAATCTCCTAAGGGACCAAGTAATCAACCACCCCGAGTAGAACACCCAGAACAAGAAATAAGTCAAGGTTATTGGCACATTTTCGACCAAATGGCACAACAAAATCAGCCGCAACCCCAAACATCCACTTTGGAATATCCTGTAGTTGATCCAATTGTTAATGCCCCAATGAAAGCCATTCCACTATAGAATCTTCCAACCTTCAATGGATTGATCTCAAAGGACCCTGACGCATTCTTATTCGAGTTTGATGTCATGTGTAGAGGTTATGACTATACCTCCAAACCCTAGAAACTAAAACTATTTCCTTCCACTTTGAAAGGATCAGCTTTACGATGGTTTATGGGACTAGTGGGAGGAACTATAAAGTCATGGCATGAAATGAAACAAGCCTTCCTTACAGAATATCAAGACTACTGTAGACCCAGGGATTTAAAGGATGAAATATTTAAAATGATTGCAAAAGAAAATGAAACACTAGAAGAATATGTTGAAAGGTTTCAATATAACCTGTAGAGATCACCTTATGATACACTACCAGGTGAGGTACTTAAAACCACTCTAATAAAAGGTATGAAGGATGAATGGGTAGAGGCATTAAATTTGATGGGAAAAGGAGATATTTATCAAGAAACGTATGATGAAATTGTCCAATTGTGTATCAGGTGTTCACGTGGTAGTACATGAACCAAATCAGGAATACAAGGTCCCATCACTAGAAGTAGCAATATTACTAGTGGAAGTTTCACCCGAGAAGAAATTGGTAATCTTTTGGAAAATTTTAAAACTGACATTTTGGGTACTTTAACTACGCAATTGGATGTTCTGTAGGTCAAACAAAGACAAGCAGAAGCAGAACAATTGTTGGTTGTATTTTTTCCACGGTGAAAAAAGAAACACAGTCCAAGGGAGTTTCCCTTGGACATGGTTCGAACCTGTGCTCTCTATGCCAAAGACCACGCAATAGAGCAATGTCTGTCACTTCCAGAACTAAAAGTTATCTTTAAAGAAGAAAAGGAGGAAATAGAACCAATATATCTAAAGGCCCAACATCGCCAATGGCAGGCTCATCGTCCAGGTACGTTACAAGATCCTTCCTCTTTATTTCCTGGACAATATAATCAACAACATAATTATGGAAACACATGGCAGGGCCAACCATTTGTTAACTCGACCTGGCAGTCCCAACAATATCCTACTACACCCTGGCCAAATCAACTAGTTTTGTCTAATCCTACTTGGCCTAACTTGCAATACTCTACCCTATTTTGGAAGAATTCAAATAATAGCCCCTATCCTTCACAGTGGACTAGCACAACTGCCCAAGCCCCCAATTGGACTCAAAACTGGAAGCGCCCCATGGGACTGGCCAATCAACCTATGGTAATGGTTCCTCAAGATCATCCCACTTTACAAGCTCCACTTCAATTGCTCAAAAATCCCCAACCTCAAATGCACCCTCAAATACCAGCTCAACCCAACCCGAATCCTAATAACAGATCAGTCCAAATCGTGCAAATTGTCGAGAATTTATAAGGTGGAACAAAATCTGTAGGGTGCAATGAACTTCGATTGAGATCAAGGTGTGTAATTTCTCCTGAGGAAAGTGACATTCATCAAGAACAGGAGAATGAGAATGATAGACAACCAACAATAAAACCATCAACTGTGGTCATAACAGAAGAAACATAATAGGGGGAAAATATAGTCGAGCAACAAAATCCTAATAAAGATGTAATTTCTCCTACCCCGTTTCCCGAAAGGATAATGATAGAAAAAACAACTGTATATCCCAACTTTGATATTGTCGGGGAACTAAAAAATCTATGTGTTAAAATTCCATTCCTACATGCTTTACAATATATTCCTATTTATGCAAAAACAATTAAATAATTATGTGGGAAGAAGCCCAAAAGGAAAATTAAGAATCCATCAACTATTCATGTGGTAGGAACTTTGTCTGATCTTATTCTAGGAAAAAGGAGCCAGTTAAATACACAGACCCAGGAAATCCCGTGGTAAGAGTTCAGATACATGGTTGATTTTTCCCAAATACGTTGGTAGATTTGGGAGAAGCCATCAATAACCTGACCACCGAGACCTGTAATGTCCTGGGTATCACCTCCTTCGAACCTACTTCAACTATGTTAGAATTGGATGATATATCGATGGTTAAACTAGTAGGCACATTACAAGACATAGCAGCCTTGGTCGACTATTGGGAATACCTAGCTGATTTCCTAGTTATTAACCCAAGAAGTAGACTATATGGACACCTGTTAATATTAGGGAAGTCATGGCTAGAAACAACAGATGCATACATAGGGTGTCACACAAGCAACATGACAATTTCTAGAGGAAGTTCTATAAATAACCTTATCTTGTATCCTCCAACTAAGCTAAGTTTTCCTGTCATACATTAGCAGTTTCAACCACCTAGATATCTAGAAGAAAACCTATGCCCTCCTCTCACACTAGAAGAAGCTCTTGGGCTCAAAGACCAACTAGAAGATGATGTGATCAACAATTTCATTAACAACCCAAGTGTTATAGCCATCCCAACATGTCAAATGCTAAAGCTTTTTTAGATAATGAATCACAGGGAGATCCATTGGAAGAATTGATGGAGCAATAGATTCCCACTACTGCTATCCATAACAACATTATAGTTGAAATCGCATCAGGAAGATTTATGAATATTAATGCCAATTTGAATGACCAACAACAACAAAAATTAATCCAAGTCCTTGCTAAATACCAAAAGGCTTTTTCTTGGGAGTATCCCAATATGAAGGGCATTGATCCCCAACTATGTACAGATAATATCTATATCGAAAAATATACCGGACACATCCTCCCCAACGAAGATTAAGCCCTCATCTCAGGGACATTGTTAAAGAAGAATTACAGAAACTGTTGGATGTAGATTTCATATATCCTATTTCAGACAACCAGTGGGTCTCCCCACTAGTAATCGTCCCTAAAAAGAATGGTAAGTGGTGAATCTTTATAGATTACATAGAACTCAATAAAGATACCCATAAGGACCATTTTCCCCTACCTTTGGTGATCAGGTCCTTGATACTTTAGCAGGGAAGCGGTTTTTATCCTTCCTATATGGCTTTAGTGGTTATAATCAGATTCAGATTGCTTTGGAAGACCAGGATAAAACTACATTTACATGTCCTTGGGGTACCTTCGCATATCGAGTATTTCCCTTTGGATTATGTAATGCTCCAACTACATTCCATAGAGATATTTTAAGCATATTTTTTGATTTAATTAATGAAGGAATTGAAGTTTACATGGACGATTTTATCCATTATGGCACTGACTTTGATTAAGATTTAAGAAATCTAGAGAAGGTACTGGAACAATGCATTACTACCAGGATATGTTTGAGTCATGAGAAATGTCATATGATGATGACTAAAGGTGTGGTACTAGGACACTATGTTTCTGTAGATGGAATCAAGGTAGACCCAACAAAAATAGAGGTAATTCTTAAATTGCCTACACCTTGTACATAGAACGAGGTACATAGTTTCCTTGGTTGTGCAGGATATTATCGCAGATTCATAGAAATGTTTTCAAGAATAATTTCACCTTTACTTTCTTTAACTGGTAATGTGGAATTTTAGTGGTCTGATATGTGCGATGTTTCATTTGTAGAGCTTAAAAGGTTAATTTCAACAACACCATCACTGAGAGGACCAAACTGGAAATTACCATTTCACATCTCTTCAGATGCATTGAATAACTCTATAGGCCCTGTCCTTGGATAGGAAGAAGACAAGAAACCTTATTCTATTTGTTTTATTAGCAAAAATACTACTCCTACCGAATTAAATTACACAGTAACAGAAAAATAACTTTTAGCCATTATACATGCTATTAGTAAATTTCGACACTACATAACAGGTTATCCAGTAATTTTTTATATTGATCACTCTTCTATTAGATATTTAACCAAAAAACCAATTAATAATGGACGTGTTACTTGGTGGTTGTTGTTGTTGCAGGAATTCAACATCATCATTAAGGATCAGTCGGGAAGAGAAAACCTTGTTGCATATTTTTTGTCTTATATACCCAAGACAAATAACTCTTTGATAGTCGAAGACCAATTTCCAGATGAACATTTGTTCATTGTGACTATTAAGATGCCTTGGTACACTGATGTGGTGAATTATCTAGTAGTTGTGAAATTTCCAGCGCACCTATCACCAAGAGAAAGGAAATTAATTGTTCAACACAGTGCATGGTTCAACTAGATTGGTGGATATCTTTTCCACACAAGGTATGATCTTCAGTTTCGAAGATGTATCAGAGATGACAAAATTCATGATGTCTCGAAGGTGTCAAGCAATGAGCCCTGTGGCAAACATTTTGTAGACCACAGAACTGGGCATAAGTTTTTACAGCTGGGTTATTATTGGCCCTCGATATTCAAAGATGAAAAGAAGTATGTCTAGGAATGTAACAACTGTCAGAGGATGGGCCAACCAGGCCAAGCTGATGAAATGCCCCTACAACCATAAGTGGTGATGGAAACTTTTGAGAGATGGGAACTGGATTTTGTTGGTCCCTTTAACCCAAAATCAAACCAAAAATATTATATACTAGTTGCAACAGACTATATGACCAAGTGGGTAGAAGTAGTATCCTTGCCAAATGCAACTGACGAAGCAGTCATTAAATTTCTATTTGAACTATTTGTATGCTATGGATTACCTAGGGAAGTAACCACAAACAAAGGGTCGCAATTTACAACACATAAAATATTGACCACTCTGCGCAATTATCACATTAAACATAGGATTACCCCCCCATACCACCCCCAAGCAACTGGACAAGTGGAAACCAATAAAGTCTTAGAGGCAATCGTGACAAAAAAAATCTCAACAAACTATTAAAATTGGGCAACCGAGGTTCCAAATGCCTTATGGGCCTATTGCACAACATGGAGTAACACTACTGGATACTCTCCTTATCACCTAGTCTTTGGCAAAGAGCCTATCTTTCCAATTGAATTTGAGATCAAGACTCTAAAAATGGCCCAGGAAATTGGACTGGATCTTACGGAAGAACACACACATCACTTACAACAACTTAATGAGTTAGATGAAGCACACTTGTTTTCCCTTCAACGCACAACTATTATTCAATAGAAGAGAGCTAGCTGGAATGACAAGCATATCAAGAAGAAATCCTTCCAGAAAGGTGATGGGAGCTTCTTTATGATTCCAGATTTCAG
>ML838972.1:1971-21688 GCA_009831015.1 Picea engelmannii
AAAAATATTTCTATGCATAAATTTATTTGAATTAAACCACTTAATAAATTATGTGGTCAAACAATAGACCAGAACTATTACCAGTCAATAAAATATTGTCTTTAAATTTAAACTGGACAAAAACAAATGCGCACATACCAAATCTAAAATCTAAATACTAATTTTAACAAATTTAAAATAAACATAAATATAAACATAAAGAATTATTCTACATGTACCGAACTATATAACACATTTATGCACAGAATTTTATAACACTTTTATAATCTGAATGTACAAATATTAACAAATTTGAAATAAACATAAAGATTTTTTCTACCTGTACCAAACACATTTATGCACAGAATTTTATAACACTTTTATAATCAGAATGTAATCTTTTGAACAATTACACAAACTAATCACAAGTTCATCAAACAGTTACACAAATTGATCAAACAATTACTCATATCTATATCTGTTTTTAGCTGATTTAGTTCAACTAACTGCAGATTAATAATAAATTAAGAAATTAGTTGAAACATTTCAAATTAATCAGAGTAAGTGGAAAACTGGTAATATACAAGGCACAATTAATTTGGACAAGTGATATCAAGATTTGAAAACACTATTGACATTTCATAATTTTTTGAATGATGAGTCAAATACGCTTAAAAACGAAAAACATGTTGGCGTCTTCCCATCATGTGTTTGTTGTTTGGTTTTGTACGAGACGGAAAATTGTGAAAAATATTATGTTACATGGTTATGAGAGAATGTTGGGCATTTGTATTTGGGTTTATTATGCACGTTGTCCATTCGAGGCAGCGTCAACAGGATAGAGAAGGAAGCTAGAGACACAATGGCCTTGGTCACCTATCTTCTCTGCCTAGTTTTAGGACAACACACAACCCCAATGAGATTTGAATAATTTTGTTGTTAAATCAGTTTAATAGGGTGTACACTAGGACACTATTCAGCAGGTTAGTTTAAAATTGTTGGTTGATATCCTTCTTTTGGAGGGAACAAGACCTACGCTATTTTCTTTGTGAGTAAGAATGTTGACCTGGTTAGGCCGGAGCGATTTTGATAATACAGACTCAAAATTTCTGAAAAATACATGGCACTTATAGTACAACAAGAATTTCAACTTCTGAGGCCCAAATAGAGATGAATGAATAAAAATTGAATCAAGGGAAAGGCTCAGTAGACTCTGCATTAATTTCATTTCTAGCTGGTAAGAATTTGAATAATATTACCACTCTAAAAATGGAGTCCAGGGAAAGGCTAAGAAAATAGTGCATGAATTTCGTTTAAAGTTGGTAACTCATGGAATAATATGACCAAGTTACTATCAGCGTATCAGTTATAGGGATAACACAACATTCTGGATTTTTTTCAACTATTTTCGAATTGGGTTATGGAATTTTCGAAATTGGGTTATATATTTGTTGGTGAAATCTTAATTTTTTTTTTTTTAAATTACATTTTACCCCTACAATTTCAATTCACATGTGCTAGATATCGCTACCCAGGAGCCATGCAATCGACATTATAGCTCAAAAGATTTTTGAAACTATACAGTGATCAAATGAAGCCAGAGGACTGGCCCCCCACGGCCAATTCACAGTCCAGTGGACTGTGACTTGGCCACGGGGGCCCAGCCCTGTGGCTAAGCCATTAGCATGCTCATGGCTTGGCCATAGGGGCCTCTATATAAATTAAATTAAAAAATTTAAATAACAAATTTAAAATTACAATTAAAATTAAAAATTAAAAGGGACATTTTAATTAAATTTAAAAATTAAGAATTACAGAGGTTTTGGGCTTATCTGAAGCTTGGCCCGCCCGACCGCCCATAGGAGCACCCACCAACACAACGTTCGTGCCAAGATCACAATCACTCACTCACTCACTCACTATCACAAACGGAAAGAGATGAAAAAAAATTACAATAACGATGTGCGGTTAATATATAAACAGTTTTACAGCCAAAAGAAGTTTTGAAAGAATTTTTTGGCCTGAATATCTTTCATTCGAAAACATATTTCCAAATGGAAAACATTTGTCTGACTAAATTTTTACACGAAAATCGAGGGTGTCGTCACTGTACCGTTCGATTTGACATTCCAGGGTTCGACCAAAAAATGAATCTTTCGACCGAAAAGTAATATTAGTTCGGCCGAAAAAACGTTTTTCAAAATTTTGGAGATCAGATTGTCACAAAAGTGTTACCCACCTCCGTGATTTCACCCCATTCATAGTCTGCAACTTCTTCATTCCAAGAGAAATTTGCATGACGTCTCTATTTAGCATTTCCCCAGTTTTCCTATGCAAATTCATTTTATCAACATAATTGATTGCATTTAAATCAACTGAGATATTGGTAATCTTGTAATTATCTGAAGACTTAATGTTTTGATACTTTGATTCTAATACATCTATATTTATCTTTCCCTTTTCATAATCCAGAGAAGATAAAGATATGTTATGAGATTATCCTTGATCACAGATTTGGGGATAACTATCTTGCTTGATTTTAACACCTTTTTTTCTTAATTTCCATAAATTGATTATAAGTATTCCCCTGCTTTGATTGATCTATTCGTAATGATTTATTTCCAGTTTTCTTCCCTAACTCTATGCATTTGTTGGTGATAAAACTTCTATGACAACTACAAGTTTTTTTGTTAATGACTCTGACCCATCTTGCGCTATCTGGCTCTTGCTTTTTCCATGTTCTTTTTGTCTTTGGCTTCTTGTTTGTTTGTTCTTCTTCTACCTCTAACATTATTTGATTTGATCCTATACATTTACTCTTATATGTATTTACAATATTTTGTGGAGTTTGTCACTGGGGACTGTGATTTCTGAATAGAACTATGTTCTTGAACTTGCAAAATTCTTTGTACATCTTCCCAACTATCTTGATTAGCTAGTAGCTCCAGCTGAGGTTTTGGTTGATGATGATAAGGGGATGAACCAATATTTGTTCTTTTAGTTGAAATAATAGAATGAGGATCATAGATCCACATTTCACCTTGTTGTAATGCCATTTCTTGAAGAATTTTCTCTGCATCTTGCAAAGCAGCTCTATTGTTTACAATAAAAGGTCTCATTTATTTCTTCAACTTAAAAGTTGTCTTTTGTTTCTTAGACACAAAATGAATATAATCGGATTTCATTATTTGCCTTATAAATTCTAAAGAAAATACTCTAGGTGTTAGAAACTTAGGCAAGATAAAAGGTTGAACTTCAACACCATAGATCTTAATTTATGTGTGATCCTTGAAAAAATACCAATCTCCTACCATTTTATCAGAACTCAATTGTAACATATTTTTACACTCTAGGAAAATTCTAGGAGGAGTTTCAACGTGAATGATTTCAAAGGCCACTGACATAACCTGATTAATAAACTCTAGTAACCTTGTATTGTGATATGTCTTTCTAGTAAAGTGAGTCCAATGAATAATTGAACAAGGATTACCCATTTCATCTTCAATTTTCATTTCAAGGTGTTGAAATCTAGTAGCTTGAGAATAAAGAAATAAGTATATCAAAGATTATTGATATCTAAAGTATCTTCTAGCTTCCAATTTAGACAACTAAAAATGAATGTTGTCGGCTAAAGATTGGGTGTAATTATACTTAACCAAGGGTTTCAATGTAGGTTGGAAAATTGAGGTCATAAACCCAAGATTATACTCATTAACAATTTTGTAATCGTCATTCCATAAAATTGCAGTCATTATAGCTATCATTTTCTTAGATATTTCAAGAAACATATCAGTTTTAAAAATAACACTATCTTCAAGAACATTGATATTTTGACCCAGATAGGACTGAAGTAAAGTAACTCTATCCCGAGAACTCAATTCTTTGAAACAGGTGGCTAATACTTTTTCATTCAATGTTTCACTTTGAGGGTTTTGAGGAAACTTTAACATTTCAGTAATGGATTGGGAATCTATCACAAATCAAACTGACCCACTCTTTGAAATGACAAACCTTTGATACATATTGTAATTTGAAGCACACAAGGATATGAATTCGGGAGAATTTTATGTCTAAGGGACTATAAACTTAGCTAAATCAAATTCCCATGCTTGATAAAAATCATGAAGGTATCTGAAATGCTAAAGGGTTTATTGGTGTAATTTAAACAGGTAAAACAATCGTACGGAGTCATATATGTCTTTGTCTCTATCATCCAAGTCGTTCTCTTCAACGGTAAGAGGTTTTTTGCCTTTACTAGACTTAGAAGATTACATTTCTAAATTTATAAGGCGAGATAAATGAAAAAGTTTCAAGATACCCATGATAAAGTGTAATCCAGGGAGATTTGGGCTTTGATGGTAATGTTCACTGGTAGTTCGAATAGTATTGACCTCAAACTTTCATTGACAAAATAAATTCTAATCACGAGATTTAACTTTTAACCATTAAAAATAACCCTAAATACATGGAAAAATATAACTCGTTGAAATGACTAATTAATAATATAAATTTTAAAACAAATCAGTCATTTTTCCATTACGTCACTTGATGTCGACATTCCACATTGTCATTCCATCATCATGGAAAATTTTTAGGGGGGTCATATAGTGGTTTTAAAAAACCATTTAGGGGGGGGGTTAGTGTGTTGTTTCCACGTGGTTCTGGAGAAAACCATGGTATATCATTTCAGGGGGGGCTCCCCTTTATTAAACATCGATCATACGAGGGGGGAGAAATGACACATGGACCATAAATTTATTATAATTGTGTCTGATCAACCTACAACATAGAAGCACTTTATTACTATATATAATACAATGTATAATGAAACATATTAAAGTTTTATTCGATCACTTATCAATAATAAAACGAATGAAATTTAAAACATAAAGTTAAAACAAAACTCAATAAAACTAATTTAATTAAATAAAACCTAAACTAATTACTAATTTTAAAACTAATTATTAAGAAATTTTAATCTTTTATTAAAATTTAAACAATGTTACAACACTTTGTATAAGGGACAACAACATTTATATTCATCTCTCTTGAATATAAATATTTTCTTCCATTGAAAAAAAAAAATAGGGATGGCCAACATGGGACACGGAACAAATAACATTGGGGAATTCAATGCTCTCTTTTCCCTCCTCAATTGTGTGGTTGAGAGAAATGTGGAAGAGATACCAGTTTATGGTGACTCAAAATTGTGTATTTATTGGATGTTGGGTGTTGTTTAGATTGTCAATTTGGATCAGCTTCAGCTTGGCCAATAAGAAAAATATTTGTCTACAACCTTCATATATATTGATTTTCAACATATCTTTCGGGAACATAAATCCTGAGAAAATTTGCTTTCTAAAGAATCTTTATCTCTTGTTAGAAATCATCTTATTTTGGAGGAATTATCCTATGGAGCCTTTTTCTCCAAACGAGAAGGTTCTTTCTTCTAAGTTGTTGAGCATTGAATGGGTTATCATATCTAGTTAGTGATTCTGATAATGTTTTATATATGGTGCTCACACCTCTTGAAGACTAAGTTCTCTTGGTTTTAGTTGATGGCAAAGTCTTGTGGACACAAATTTCCTACCACATTTTGAAACTGTCAGTTGTATGTGTTGGGCGCCTTTGGATTGTGACTTATCTCTCCTAGAATAGACATTTTTTTCTTGGAATATATATATATATACATACTTGCAAAAAGGAAAAAATAAAATAAAACAAAATTATTTAAATGAAGTAAATTGCATATATATTTCTATCACTTTCTTTAACAAGATCAGACACTCAATCACCATCATGTGAGATGAAGGTGTGCTCTAAATCCATGTCCTACAAGGTTGCATGTGGCATTTTTCCCTTCAAATTCAGCATTGTGTTAATCCCTAGACAAAGCCCCATGTAAATATTTGTATATTGAGTAGTTATATTTTTATTTTTATATTAGTATTGTCGGATAGACCCTTTATATGGAACTGTGACACAGTGGAACCTTGATATTGGACACGTCACAATGACGTGGATTCCACATGGTGGATGATGTGGAATCCACATGGAATTTTTATCATGGCAGGTCCGTGGTGGAAGTTTGACCAATGGTGGAACCTTTAGTCTAGGTAGAAAGATCTGGGATTTGTTTTTGGAAAAAAAATTAGCAAAACCTGGATCGCAGATATGGAACTTTTCCATAGGTGGAACCCTCAATTCGGGTCACAGAGATCAGATATTCTTTTTAGAAGACCTTTTGTGAAAAGTCAGATCCTGATGTGGAACCTTAACTGTGTGGAACCTTCCATCTAGGTGGTGGGATATGAGATTTCCTATTAATCACCTTTCTGGAAAATTTGGATCTAGATGTGGAACCCTAAAATGTTGGAACCTTCACCATCCGGGATCGTGGGATCCAAAAATATTCTTAAGCGACCTTTTATGGAAAAAACAAATCCAGATGGTGGAAATTTGACTTGGTGGAACCTTTGATCTAGGATTTTGGAAATATGTAATTCCTCAAGTGACTTTTAAACTAAACCTGGATCTGTATGGTGGAAATCTGTGTGTGGAATGATGAGGATCTAGATATCTATATTTTTGGAAAAAACTTATTTTGACGATTTAAAACAAAATTTAGAATCTGGATATCGGAGACAAGGCTAGAGTGGTTGGAAGGGTGACATGGCATCCCATGAAAATTTTCCATGATGATGGATAGATACTATAAGAATTTTGAGAATGGAGGTTCAGAGTTATAGAGATGAAAATGAGAAGATAATGAGAGCACAAGAGGAGAAAAACCAAGTAAACACTCGGCTAATAGAAAGCCTAAACTTGTTGTATAGGTGAGTGAACAATGGATCAGGCTCAAAACATGAGGAAGAAGGTAGACATCATGAAATAAGAGATAAATATAGAAGATCCAGTTGCTAACGAGAAAACCCCCCTTTAACTACACCAGGGTTCAGAATGTAGGAAGATCAAATAACCATCTAAAAGATAATCAATTCTCTATACTACCCAAAGCATACCAAAAATAATATAAATAAAGAAAAGGGAAAGGAGATCAGGTAACTATACCTCTAATCCCATGCTTGGTGATGACCTCCTTGTGCTTGGAAGTTCCACTGACTGCACGCCTCCTCCCAGGGTTGACCTGCATCCAAAGATTGACAAACAGAGAACTACAAGCATGATATACCATATATAAGTTAGGGTTAGATGTTAGAATGTAAAGCATAAATAAATAAAAGTATTCAAGACACCATCATTTGGAATAGGAAAATGTAATTATTTTATTCATAACACGAAGATTATACCTTTACAATCTAAGTCGGCCACTGTTTTGAAAACCTAGTCTAGGATCCTCTTCATCATGCTCCAAGTGCACCTTATATGAACGTATCCTCTCAACCTTATGATCTCATCTATGGAAGTGAATGGGTTAAATGGAGGAAGAAGGGGCTAATGAGGGAATACTAAGGCAATTTATCACAAAAGGCAACAATATCTTGGGCAAGGAGGGGAAGTGAAATCGGGTAGAGTTTCACTATTATTATGCTTAGATGCGAAATGAGACCCCAAAACCTCCTTTAATATGATAAAAGGATGGTTATTCAGTTGGGTGATGGTCTATAGCAGGTGGATTAGTTGGGAAACTACCAATAGCCCATCAATTTCAATGAATTCCTTGCAACTTTTTATTTTTTGCAACTTTTGCAAGTATACGCGGGTTGTAATGGTGCAGCATGCGTATGTGCGTAAGTTGTAGTGGTGCAACAAGCATATGTATGTAGGCAGTGATGGTGTAGGGCACGTACATCTTCTAAAAAATGGTTTTTTAAGAAGAGATACTCAGCAGTGCTTTGGAAAAATATGAAAGTAAGAAGGCCAAGACCATGTATGCATGAATAGGGCAATTTAGGGATATAATAGATGCCCCCTAATGTGTGAGGTTAGAAGAGCAACTGATGGTCGAAATACATTACAATATCTTCACCAATGTATGAAATCAAGTGAGCCTGGGACCAGGGTTCGGGAGGTGCCATATGCAAAACAACAATTGTCTCTCCAAGGCAGGCATACCCATGATCAGGATGAAATAAATCATGGCTGCCAATTAAATACACTGCAGATCCATGTCATATAAATATATAAAGTGTAGTCGCGAGAAATACACAGAGGATATACATCTCAAAATCAAATATATACAAATATAGTATCCATCTTCAAGAAGTTAGTGACACCCTATGGCTAGAGATGAGGTCTTCATAGCTCGAGAAAAATCTTCAAGATCTTCAAAACTCAAGCAAGAGTATAATGGGAGTGGATAACTCACTACCCTGAGGTCTTCGACGGCTCGTCAAGAAACGACATGAGGATCTCAATGATTAGGAAGAGAACTTTGTTGATTTTGAATCAGGACTTGACTGGAATCTTGGGATGGTTGACTCATGAGGTCAAGAGACAAATTGCAGAAAGGCCGACTCAGGTTGAGTGAAACTTCCCTTGGAAAAAAGAACGAAAGATGATCTAACTCAGGCAGCATGACATTGACATAAGTTTACGATGCAAGAGGAAATGTAAACTCTCCATGTGTTTGGAAGAGTAACCAAATAGAGGAAGACACGGCTCTTTGTAGCGATAACAGCTTCCTAAGGTCATAATATATCCCAATGTTTGACGAACAAACAGAAGGATTTAATTTTTCCAAGGGCGACTCTTTGTGTTGCCAAAAAAAGAATACATATTTATCGTCCCCTCTTTTTTGGATATTTGATTTTTTTTGTCTTTTTCAATTTTTTAAAGAGCTTTAAAAAGAATAAAAGAATGCTACATTACGAAGGAGGAACAAGTATCGCAAGAAAGCATACTAGTTCCAAGCGCAAGGAACACACTAATGCTCAGATCAAGAAGACATGTGCAGGAAAAGGACACTCGGGGAAAATTCCTCCATGGGTCAAGGTGTTAGGTCGCAGAGGCAAGAAATGCTACAAGGCTTGCGTATAAGGCATGCTTAAAAGGTTCAGTTGAGAGAAACATGGATCCTGCATTAGGCCAAAGACATAGATATGCAAATTCGATTAGTAACACACATTGAAACCCCCTTCAATGTAATTTTAACAAGCCCGGAGAAGGTAAGATCGATAGTTTTTTCACATTTAGAGAGTCTAAAAAAACGTAAAAGAAGACTCCAGGGAGTACTTTTTTCAGAGATAGTCTAGTCGGTTCGAAAAAGGGTTAAACTTGCACTGAAAAGACGTCTATTCAAAACCATTTTAACGAGTGTGACAAAGACAAGATCACTCGACAATATTTTCAATTTTAAGGAGTCTGAAAAGAGCTTAACTATGGACTCTGTGTCTTTTTCTGAGTTTAGTCTCCTTAGCCCAAAAAAGTATAAAAGTTACTGAGGAGAACTCTCCCAGCGAGACGAATCTCCTGAGGCATACCTTTTTCCGCTATAATCTACAGGCTGGAAAAAGGGTTAAACTCATGCCAGTAGATATTCTTCTAGACCAATTTAACAAATGTGAAGGAACAAGGTCACTCGATGATATTTCAATTTTAGGGAATCTGAAAAGAGCTTAACTATGGACTTCGTGGGGGTTCCTTTTTCGTAAGTAATCTCCAAGGCCCGAAAAAGGTGATAAACCAAAACTAAGGAAAATGTTCCTTTTTCAAAGATTTAGTCCCTCAAGCCCAAAAAAGGGTTAAACTTATGCCTAAGAATACTCTTCTAGCGAACCGAAGTTCCTAGAGCATACCTTTATTCGTGAAATTAACCGTCCAGACCAAAAAAGGGGTAAACTACCGTTGGAAATACGTGCCTTCGAATTTGAGTTTGGAGAGTGTGAAGGGAAACAATATTTCTCATCAATATTTTCATGTTTAGAGAGTTTGAAAAGGGCTTAAAGAAGACTCCAGGGTGCTACTTTTCTCATTTAATCCAGACAAGATCGAAAAGCATAAATATAGTCTCGTCAGATGTTGCTTTCGGATTTTAAAGCGAGATTGAAAGACAAAAAAGCTTGCTCATTTGGGAGTCCCAAGGGTGAGGCCAAGAATGATGATGCATCAGACAAATGAGGCTCAACTCTGTAATCATGACAAGACTAACAAGGAATCTCGAGCCTATAGTCATTACAGACAACATGGATGCCAAAATGCAACAAGGATCTACCTAGGGAATCCATGTAAAGGTAGGCTCTACCACCTAATTATGACACTTCTAGAGAAGCAATGAAGGTTTTGTGTCACACTTCGGTGGGGTTGATCATATGGCAAAGCGGAAAAGACAACGAGATGTAGAAAGTGGAGATGAAATCCTAACTTATATGCAAAATGTTGGAAAAAATGACTTTTACCAAAGGATACCAAAAGTGACCCATCCCCAAAAGGTTACCAAACCAAAAGAAAAAGTGTACCATCACATTCAATAAGAAACTCAAAATTAGAACAAAATGATTTCCAAGATAGGAAAAAGGACAAAGGGGGTCAAAAAAGTGGGAAAAGGGCCAAAAAAGTCTATAAATAGAAGCTAACAACTCATTTTCACCATTTCATTTTGAAAATTGACCAAAGGGAGAAAAATCCCCTTTGCTAAAAAAGTTGATTTTGGGAGCTTTAGTGGATGAAACGAACTTCTGCTCAGACCAAGTAATTACAAATGCATCCCTCTTGCAATTCAATTCTTCAATTATGCATTTATTTATTTTTTTGAGGGGGCGCACTCTCCTAAAAAGAGCAGCCCTATGTGTACATGGGTTTTCCAAGGACAACCCGCATATGTACTCAGGAAGAAAACACTCTTCCCGTGTACATACGCGACTGAGGCAAAAACACCCCGCATACACCCTCAAAAGCTTGGAAAAAAATTCAAAGGGCAAGAGCTAAGTCCCGTTAATTTTCCATGGAGCAGGATGTATGTCCACTGGAGGGAGAGGGAATACGAGGATATAGATGTCTTGGTCGAAGAGGACCCTGCAGCCATCGTCGCACTAAAATAGTGCAGGCTATGGAAGTTCTTACAGTGTTCTTTTATGAGGTCACAACCCAGACTGTTGAACGCCCTAGTTGATTACTGGAATCTGGATGCAGAGGCATTCATGATAGAGGGACATTCATTGACTCCAATGACTGAGGATATCTACTTTCTAACTGGCCTCTCGAGGAGGGGGGAACCAATCAATCTTCAGACATTTCCCCTTGGTCCTTTTAACATTGAGGACTACATTTGAATGCACTATGAGGTCGGCACTGAGGAGGTAGGTTCTCAGGTTCCTATTCACAATATAACGAGTCTGAGTCTGCGAGTGATCTTGCTACTGATTGGGCGGATCATAGGATCTGCGGCCCTTCACCAGGCTTCCCAGGCGCATATGCATTGTGTTATTCAGTGCCAGGAGGCACATATATTTGACTAGAGTACAACCATGCTCGCATGCATGAAGAGACAACTGACAGAGTGTCGGGAACACAACAACAAGAACTTTGGGTTTGGTACTACTCTATGGTTGTTCTTCTTCAAGAGAGTACCCAGTCTCAGTCCTAGAGATATAGTGTGAGGGAATGTGGCCTCCTTCCCAGTGATATACAGATGGGAAGCATTACTGCCATGATATGGGGGAGTGAGGAACATAGAGGCCTTCGACGACAAGTTTTTTTACTGGTGGGCACGGCAGATTCCAGCAATTGAGGACTACCCCTACGCCAGAATCAACTTCTCCAGGGATCCAGACATGGCCATGCCTCCCAGAGAGGAGCAAGGAGAGATAGATAACATGTTTTTAATGTTATTTTAATTTTTTTAATTGTTTTTATATATATCATTTTTATGTGTGTATTGGAGTACTAACTTTCGTGTATCTGTTATGTACAGATGTGGGACCAGTGTGCCCAGTAGAGTTTGCGAGGACTTGGAGACGTCCTTGACCAGAGGCCGAACTAGCAGCCATAGGGGGACCTCAAGCCGGAGAGGCTGAGAGAGTTTTAAAATGGGTGGAGCGGAACCTCATTGTGCTCACTCCCATAGTCCCCATGGCCGAGATCGAGGATCTCCCGCCTTCCATGCAGCCTCATGTAGTGTGGATTCCATGGACATGGGTCCAACTTTTCTGGCATTTATCCAATGTCGTCGTTCATTATGGGTAGGGCCAATAGGCCCCAATATTAGATTGGCCAGACTTTATATGTGTCGAGGGACCGTTGTACATGTATTTTTTTAGGGCATAAGCCCAACGATGTATACTAAACCTTATTTTTGAGGCATTTGCGCCCACCTATGTACTCATAACACTTTTGATATATATATATATATATATATATATATATATATATTTACATCTTATTTGTCTTATGGATCACATTTTTTTACAAATGTATGTACATGTGTATGTGTGTGCTTCTCTTTCTATGTATGTGAAACATGCCAATCTAATACTTGATTAGCTAGAGTATTTGTCATATGATTAAATCTCCTAGGAACATGGATATACGTAATGTAATCAAAGTAACGTTCTAAGAGACGTACCCTAAGGAAACATCGGTGCAAAGTAGGATCATAAATGCAGTAAACTCCATTTAACTAGGACACAACTAGCTGAGCATATAAGTAGACCTGGAGGTGAGAAATTCCATGCAAAAAAAAGTCACGAAGCAACTCTATCACTGCGTTGTACTCGACGACATTGTTTGTGGCGTCACCTAGACAAATAGCTCTGGAAGATAGAAACTGGCCTCCAGGTGTGAAAATCACCCAAGCTGTGGAAGAAATCCTCTGAGTGTGTTGGCTAGCGTCCTCCATGAACCCAAAAAACACCTCTGATTCACTTGACATCTGCCACAGTGAAAAAGAAGACATAAATAACTACACATCCATAAAACAAAAATACAAAAATTGAATAACAATTATACATATGTACAAGAAGTCACCCAGGTGACCAACCTAAGAGTAATACTTCTTGAGGTAGAGCCCATTTCTAGGCTCCGCCAACGCATTTCCTTCAAATTTAACTAGATGGTAAGCACCCTTCTTCAAGACCTCTTTCATGATGAACGGTCCAAACCACATGGGTTTGAACTTGCCTGCCCCCAGGGGATTTTGTCTTGATCATATACCAGGACAAGATCGCCTTCGGAGAAACTCTGAGGATGAATGGACCGATCGTAGTGACAATTGACTCGTTTCTTATGAGCTTCATTGGCTGAGGTTTCATCACAATGCTTCTCATCGAGCTGCTCGAGATATAATAGGCGTTCCTCAAGCAGTGAAGTGTCCGACAGTAATTCCACTGCCAAATTTAAAGATGGGATCTAGAACTCAATAGGCAAGACTACTTCCAGCCCATATATGAGTTGAAAAGGTGAGAAAGTGGTGGCAGTATTCACAGACATTCGATAGGCCCACAACGTTGAGTACAACATCAAATGCCAATTTGAATGGGTAGAATTGATCGTCCACTGAAGAATAGTCTTCAGAGACTTATTCACAGCTTCAACCTAACCATTCACTTGTGGGTAATAAGGTGACGAATGTCCTTGCCTCAACCCAAGCTTTGATGTTAACTCGGTCATCATTTGTTTTTGGAAGTGACTTTCCATGGTCAGTTACAATCTCCTTCGGGATGCCGAAACTTGCTACTATCTGGTTAAAAATGAAAATAGTCGTTGTTTCACCATCATTGTTGAATGTTGGCATAGCCTCGACCCACTTTGTGAACTAGTCTACCACTACAATGATGTAACGATGCCCCCTGGATGAGGCTGGGCGACATGTAGTGAAATCAATCCCCCACATGGTGAAAGGACCAACATCAATGACAGGAAACATAGGAGCAAGAGGTGCCCGCATCTTTCGAGAGAAGATCTAACACATATGGCATTTCTTGACCACCTCAACGCAATCCTTGATTAATGAGGGCCAAAAGTAACCGACACGTAGAATCTTTTCAGTTGTTTTCAACCCAGACAAATGACCACCTCATGCTCCAGCGTGACAGTCGTTCAAAATGAGTTTTGCTTCTTCGTGGATAAGGCACCGACGAAGAATGAAATCTACACCTCGACAATACAAAGTGTCATCGAGTATTAGATAGTTTCGTGCCTGATGGTGAATTCGTTGATTCTCATCATGGGAAGCAGAAGAGAGGCACTTCAAATTATGGAGATAGACTAGTGTATCTCCATATCAGGGTCGGAAGATGCGATTAGGAAAATATCTCCTTTGATAGGCGACTCTTCGGGCGTGATATCACTAGACCCGACCGGAAGTTCCAAAATAAGTTTGGCAAAGGCCAATGAATTTTTGGATTTCACGGAAACAAAATCCAAGTCAAATTCTTGGAGGATTACAATCCATCTACTAATCTTTATGCCAATGACCCATCGTTTCAACACATATTGGAAAGGGTTCACAACGACAATGACAGTGGTCTTGCGAAGCAGAATATAATGACAGAACCGCTAGACATCTTGCACTGCTACCAAATAAAGCTTCTGAACGTGGGAATAGTTGAGTTCCATCCCAACAAGGCCTCGTCTAAGGTAATAAATAACATTCTCCTTGAGAAGATCATCCTCTTGAACCAAGATCATGCTGATGGTCGACTCTACAGCAGCCAAGTACAACCAGAAATCTCTGTTATAATTGAGAGGTTGGAGCATTGGGGAAAACATGTTGGATTACTGAGAGGGGGGGTGAATCAGTAATAGCGTAATTATAATCCTTTTTCTCCAAATAATCCAATTTTTATATCAATGTAGAATTATTATCCAATAATGAGCAATAAGAAATGAACAATCACACACATACACAGTACACCAGTGTTTTACATGGAAACCCAAATCGAGAGAAAACCACGGAATGCTTTATCTTATATGTCTTGAAGAATTACATTCATTGGAAGCACCAACTTCCTTTGTTTTCCATCTGCAACTGGAAGGAAGCTCCAACCCCCTATTTTCTCAGGCTACAACCTGAGGGAAGCTCCAACTCCCCAATTCTCTAGCTACAACCAGAAGAAGGCTACAACCCCTTATGTTCTCCGGCTACAAACGAAAGGTGGCTACAACCACTTGTCCTTGCCCCGTCCAACCGCCATGAAGTAGAAGTAGAATGATGGAACCACTATCACACTATAATTGTGAGATATACCACTGTGAACATGTACCAATAAACCTAAACCATGAATCAACCATGCATCAACCTGTACCTCAACCTTTAATTAACCTGTACCATAAACAAGTGCATCAACCATGCACCAACCTGTAACAAACAATCTGTAATCAACATGTACCATAAACAAGTGCAACCTACCATGTACCAAGTATGTACCAATCATGTGTTAAGTACTCATCAACTATGACTCATCAATATGTAACAACATCATCAACTATACACCTCATGTATGTGCCAACTCATCAACTACTTGTCTCAACCATGTACCCAACTTGTACCTCAACCAAAATCCCTCATCAATTTCATCATCCAAATATGATTTGTAACTCTATAATAGACCTAATTTATATGATCACATACCTGCAAACCTTCCTTAACTTTAACAACAAGAGACTAGCATTTTCATCAAATGTTTCTTTAATCTCACAAGACTAGTTTTGGATTAGTCAACAACCCTAACTTGAAATAATCATAACTTTGTACATGTAATGAATAAAGATATAAAACTGATACAAAATGTTCTTCAAAGTGTTTTATGCAATTCCTCCATGTGTCACTACTTGGAACCTCTCAAAAACGAAGTTATGGAAAAAATGGCACACCTTGCTAAATTCTGGCTTATTTTAGAGAGCGACCTTGTAGAGCGTGCCCCGCAAGAAATATTTGTTGAATTGATATGAAACTATTAAAAATCATACTAAAGACTGTACTCTAACCAACACATTTGGTCGTACTTAATTTGGATCTGTTATGAAGAATTTATGACGTTTTTACCTGAAACACATGTTTTTGACTAGTTTCAGGACTAGCCACAAACCCTATTTTCCACGTAGTGTAACTCCAAAAATACAACGAACCACAAGCTGAATTTGTTACCAAATATACTTGGATATGTTTCCTCAATGGAATAGCAATTTCATGGTCTAAATCATTCTATAAAAACAATTATTGCGAAAATGGTGAGATGACCTGAAAAAACATACCTTAGAAAGCATCATCAAAATAATTTATCCTTCCTTGAATTCTGGCCTTCTTTTCTACACTTTCCTCAGAAATTCGGCTTAGATGTCCTTTGGTTACCTCCCATGCCTATAGGTATTCAATATGCTCAAGTGTGTATTAAATGAGAGAGCCTTGTCTCTTATTTATACTCTCCAATTAGCTTCCTTAAAAACATCTTCTAGGTCACTTTGCCCACTTTCCTTATTTTAGAGTTAACCCACTTCTAATTTCTCCATTAAATTTATTATTGAATTAATTTATTTTTTATTCACTTTGAATTATAGTACACTCATCACTTCACTTTATTATTTGCCTTTTCAAATCTCTTAAACCACTTTGACTACTTTGATCTTTTGGGGCTTCTAGATAACATATGAGGGTCCTCCAACTTCGTAAGGCCATAACTCTCAAACCGTGAGGAGTTATGTGACGTTCCACATACCACCAGAATGGAATGACATGTAATATCCATATAGAATAGTATTCCCTGAAAATATATCAAAACTCATACCGTTATCCATCAAACAAACTTGGGTCCATTACCCAAACCTAGGTTCTCCAACTTCTCATGGCCATAACTCTCTAACCGTGAGGAGTTATGTGACGTTCCACATACCACTGGAAATGGAATGAAAGGAACTATCCATATAGGATATTTTCACTGAAAAATTCACTAGATTTCATCTCATTATTCCAAAAATAATCATGGGTTCTCTAACCATCCTTCTAGGATAACTCAATTGGCAAAGCGTCTTCCCGTGAGGGCTTTCACCATAAGGGGACCACTTTGGAGTTCATCCATTTCTACTTATTATCAACCATGACAAGAAAATAATGAGTCATCTTTACATTAAACAATCTTGGTTCCATTACCCAACCTTTGTGTTATGGGGCTTTCTTCAAGGGTTAACATCAATGACAACCTTAATCAATAATCTCCCCCCTTGGCATTGATGGAAACACTCTGATACAATACTGAAATCATATCACTCATGCTCCCCCTGGAACCATGTCTCTGTCCTCTGCATATGATAAATCTCTCCCCCTTTGTCATCAATGGAAAAGGTATCTTTCCATCTGGGGTTGCTCCCCGACTGAACTATCCTCTTATGGTGCTTCCTCGTGTAAATCTAAGACATATAAGATAATCATTCAAAAAGCATTCATTTTGGAGTAGAAATAACTCCAAGTCTCTGGCAAAGTTATTCAAAGGATTCTCATGGAAGTGATTTTGTGAATATGTCTGCCACTTGTTCTTGTGTGCCCACATACTCAACTCTAATGTTCTTTTCTGCAACTTGCTCCCGTAGAAAGTTATACTTTATTGGAATGTGCTTCGTCTTGGAGTGCATCACTGAGTTCTTCGAGATACTCATGGAGGCTTTATTATCACAATATATTGGAATGGGCTCGTTATACTCAACCTGCATATCTGTCAGAGTTTGTTTCATCCAAAGAACCTGTGTAAAGCATGATGTTGTTGCAATATACTCTGCCTTGAATGTAGATAAAGATATTGATGATTGTTTCTTGCTTAGACATGATACTAAACACTCACCCAAGTAGAACGTTGCTCCACTGGTGCTTCATTGTTCATCAATACAACATTCCCAATCTGCATCTGTGTAGGCAATAAGTGATAGATCCTTTCCTTTTGGATACCATAATCCGAACTCTTTTGTTGCTTTGAGATGTATAAAAATCCTCTTCACTACTAACACATGTGACTCCTTTGGTGCTTCTTGAAATCATGCCACCTGTCCAACTGCCTGCATTACATCTAGTCTGGATGTTGTCACATATAGTAGGTTGTCAATCATTGACCTGTATTGCCTCTGATCTATAGACTTTGAATCATCATCTTTGCTCAACTTGCAACTGGTTTGCATGGGAGTGATAACTGGTTTGCAATCTTCCATTCCGAACCTCTTTAGCATTTCTCTAATATACTTGGTTTGAGAAGAAAATATTCCTTGGTTTCTTTGACGTATCTAAAGTCCCAAAAAGAAGGATAGTTCTCCAAGTAACGACATTCCAAATTCATTCTGCATATCTTTTGCAAATTTATGGCTTAACCTGTCATCATCACTACCAAAAATAATATCATCAACATAAACTTCAATTAATAAAATATTACCTTCACTTACCTTGATGTAGAGGTTGTTGTCTACACTTCCTTTTATGAACCCTATCTATTGTAGATACTTATCCAGTCTAGAGTCATGCACTAGGAGCTTGTTTTAAACCATACAAGGCCTTCTTTAATTTACACACATAATCTGTGTTCTCTGACAACTGAAATCCTTCTGGTTGTTCAATGTAGACTTCTTCTTCAAGTTCCCCATTCAGAAAAGTTGGTTTTATGTCCATCTGATATACTTTAACATTTTTGGAGCATGCATAGGATAAAAGCAACTGGGTTTCTTCCATTCTGGCAACTAGGGAAAATGTCTCTTCAAAGTCGACTCCTTCAATCTGTGCATATCCTTTACATACCAATCTTTCTTTGTTCCTTGTAACTTGTCCATATTCATTTAATTTATTCCTGAAAACCCATTTTGTGTCGATCACATTCTTATTCTTTGGTCTTGGAACTAGTTCCCAAGTGTCATTTTTTCTCTATTTGATCCAATTCATCATTCATGGCCTTATTCCAAAATTTATCCTTGTTGGATTCTTCAAAATAGTTTGGTTCAATTGTAGATAAGAGTGTTAGGTGTGTTTGTTCTGGTGAACAGATTTTGTTTCTAGTCTCAACTCCTGCATCTTTGTTTCCAATAATCTGATCTAAAGGATGATTATTTTGTACTTTTTTTCTAGGTGTCTTTGGAGATACTTGTTGAACTTTCTCTTTTGTTTCTGTCGGATTCTCTTCATGTTCCTCTCCTACTTCTTCTTCTTCGAAAAGTTGTTCCATTGAATTGTTTTCTTGTTCTTTTGATTCTAGTCTGCTTGTTTCATCAATTGTTACGTTGATGCTTTCCACAACTTTATTCAATCTTAGATTGTAAAACTTGTATGCTTTTCTTGTACTTGAGTAGCCAACAAGTACTCCTATTTCCACACGAGAGTCAAACTTTCCCATTCTACCATCTTCTCTTTTGATGTATCATTTGCTTCCAAAAACTCTAAAGTGTGTCACATTTGTTGGTCTTCCTTTCCATAGCTCATAGGGAGTTTTATCAGTGTTGTTTATGAGCATTACTTTGTTTTGAATGTGAACTGTTGTATGCACTGCCTCTGTCCAAAATATATCTATCAATTTGGAATCCATTAGCATTGTTCGAGACATTTCTTGTACTGTCATGTTCTTTCTTTCAACAACTCAATTCTGTTGAGGTGTCCTAGCAATGGAGAATTGCCTTTGTATTCCATGACTGTTGCAGTAGTACATAAATTGATTTGAAGTGAACTCTCCTCCGTTATCAGATCTCAAGCATTTGATTCTTGAATCCATCTCATTTTCAACCATTTCCTTGTAGATCTTGAAGTTTTCAAAAGTTTCTGACTTGTTCTTGAGAAAGAAAACTGCAGTCATTCTTGTATAATCATCAACTAATAACATAA
>ML838972.1:32764-45604 GCA_009831015.1 Picea engelmannii
TTAAACCACTTTGACTACTTTGACCTTTTGGGGCTTCTAGATGACATATGAGGGTCCTCCAACTTCGTAAGGCCATAACTCTCAAACCGTGAGGAGTTATGTGACGTTCCACATACCACCAGAAATGGAATGAAATGTAATATACATATAGAATAGTATTACCTGAAAATATATCAAAACTCATACCATTATCCATCAAACAAACTTGGGTCCATTACCCAAACCTGGGTTCTCCAACTTCTCATGGCCATAACTCTCTAATCGTGAGGAGTTATGTGAAGTTCCACATACCACCGGAAATGGAATGACAAGAACTATCCATATAGGATAGTTTCACTAAAAAATTCACTGGAATTCATCTCATTATTCCACAAATAAGCATGGGTTCTCTAACCATACTTCTAGGATAACTCAATCTGCAAAGCGTTTTCCCGTGAGGGATTTCACCATAAGGGGACCACTTTGGAGTTCATCCATTTCTACTTATTATCAACCATGAAAAAACAATAATGATTCATCTTTACATTAAACAATCTTGGGTCCATTACCCAACCTTTGTGCTACGAGGCTTTCTTCAAGGGTTGACATCAATGACAACCAACCTTAATCAACAAAATGTAAGGGTGCGTTTCAATGATTCAAAAGAGAGTTGAGAAGCTTCGTCCCAACATAATGGAACTCCCTTTTCAAGAGATGCATAAACCCTTTAGTGATCTCGGCATAATTCACGACAAAACGCTGAAGAAAGTTTGTTTTTCCCTGTAATCTCTAAAGCTGGGCTATTGTGCACGGGGGAGGAAATTGAACTATTGCCTCAACCTTGAGAGGATTGACCATTATCCATGTTGTCGAAATAATAAAACCTAAGAGACAACCTGACGTCACGCAGAAACTGCACTTGTTAGGATTCAAGTGAATCTGATAGTAGCGACATTGTTCGAAGATTAGTCAGAGGTGTGCAGGATGATCAGATCTCTTGCGAGAGCGTGATGATAGATCATCAAGATATGCCTCAACTATATGTCTAAGGTAGTGAAAACCAAACGACATGGATTGTTGAAAAGTGGATCCAACATTGTTCAAGCCAGAAGGAATCTTATGATACGTGAACAATTTTTGATCTGAATCTGGTTGTATCCCTAAAAACCATCCATGAATTAAAATACCTCACAGCTAGTGCATTCATCGATAATTTGATCGATGAATGGGGTGGGAAAATTATCTTTCAGACAAGCCTTATTCAAGTCATGGAAGTCCATGCACATGTGAATCGTACCCTGTTTCTTGTTAACCGAAACGGGGTTTGACACCCATTCCGTCAACTGCACGGGGTAGATAAAACTAGCTTTAAGGATTTTCTCTACTTCAGCCTTAATTTATGCCTCTTTCCAAGGATTCACTAGACGAATCTTCTTTCGGACCGGATTGGCATCAGGATAAGTCGTTATTTCATGTTCGATAATTCTTGGGTCTATGCCTGGCATTTCCTCGTAATACTAGGAAAAAACGTCGTGGAATTCCTTAAATAACTCTGTATAAATTCAAATCTCTTCGGGGGAGAAATCCGCTCTGACGAAAACATTCTCCACAACACCATGGGTTCTGGAGATATCTATGGGAATTGTTTCAACGATACTCGCCATATTACCCTTGGCATAAACTACGTGTGTAGCCAGAGGATTAATAAGACAAGACCTATCTCCATTCACAGTTGAAATGAATTTGCACGCCTCTATTCTCCTTAACTCTAGAAGAAAGTAAGATCTATGATGAAGATCATCCCATGGTCTATCTGGACCAGTCAATGTTTCAAGAATCACCTCATCAGAGGGAAAGACCATGTCTAAAGGATTTGTAGTGGAAAGGGAACCTTGAGCCTAGATAGGCTCAAGAACTGGATCTAACTCCTGTGTGGGAGTCGGATCAGGGTTGGCCAAAGCTTGTTGGACAATGTTGTATGCAACCTTAGCTGCGGACAAGAGCATGGCCATGCCAGGATGCCCTGTCTCTTCCATCGAAGTCGATGGGGAAGGAAGATTCCACAGATCATGAAAGTAAGTCCTTCAAAATGACAGCGCTTGAAATATTCCAGCCCTAGGCTGATCGGGGGCAGCCGATATAATATTGACATCACTAGAAGGTGGCGAGTAATCACAATTACCCATCAATGATGGAAACAAACCAACCCCTAAGTTGACGGTGTTGGGCTAACGATTATGAATCATCGGGACTGTGGAATCCCCCAATGAAGGGTCAGGACAGGAAAAGGACAACTAGTCAATGGTCACAATCTTTCCCTCTTGCAGAAACAACAAGAGCCAAAAAAATCTAGCAACCATTGCATGCATTGCATAAGTCCAACTCCTATCTAACAAAAGATTGTAGTCGAGAGGTGCATCGACCACTTCAACTTCGACGCACATGGTCTTTCCTCCTAACTGCATGAGGAAAGAAGGAATGATTCCATGTGGTCTGAATGAACGATCGTCGAACACCATAAGAAACATAGGTGATAGAGACAAACCGGGTTGGCAAATGGCATTCCAACATGCCAACGACATCATGCAAGTTGAGGCACCCTCGTCAACCACAGTACGGAAGATATTCCAAGTAAAATATTTCATGGTGTACGCCACTACTATATGAAACACAACATGGTAAGGAAGACGAGGTTTCAAGTCAGTTGGATCAATAACGATCACTCCCAGGTTACAAGTCTTTGTTGATCCCAAGGCGGATAACAAATCCTTTCTCTATGAAGGGAAACTTTGGAGGACTTCCAAAGAAAACATCGCGTAAGGGTTTTGTGCCAAATCTTCTACAACAGAGTAGTTCTAGGTGGCCCTCATGTTTGGATTATGAGAAGCTTTCTTGAACGCACCTTTTGGGAGGTGTGTCATTATTTCGCCTGCCATCTTCTCAATCTAGAGAGGAACCGGTGGGTTTGTGTCTTCTTTTCCATTTTCGGCAGATTCTGACATTCCGTAATCTCAAGCCCTGGTCATTATATGATCCTCAACTTTCATCATGTAAACATCCACGGTCGGGTTATTACTGGTAGACGTGGGGGGTCCCTGACTGCCCCCTTCCACACTCGAGGATGATGAATCTTGAGCCATGTTTTACCCATGTGGAAATGGGTTCATCAGCACAACAAGTTATTGTTGCACCAATAGATTCTGAGCTTCCGCAAGTCGAGGGCACAGATGAGTCGGGTGGTCCTCTGTGCAAAGGTTACACGGATACTTCAACTTCCTCTTCTCCGTTTTCCCCCCGCCAGCATTGTTAGTAGCCTTTTTGTCCCCTTTACCCTTCTTGTTTCATTTTTTCTTCTTTACTTTAGGCTGTTGGTTGGCCTTCGAGTTCGTCAACTGCACACTATGTATGCCTAACATTTGGGTAGGGGGAACAGCCAAACCTGAGGTCTGGTTGGTCGTGTTCTGTTGTATCGACAATTGTTGCAATTGATTTGATAACAAATCAATGGAATTTCCTTGTGCTAAGCCCACAATACCATTGGCATGGGGTCCAGAATTTTGCTTGGCCTTGTCGAGGATGTACCATGCCACATCTGGAAAAATCTCATAGAGCATGTCAGACTGAGAGTATATCAGTTCAAGACATTGCGCTCTCATTATCGCCTCCTCCTCTGAAAACACTCCAGAATTCGCTACATCCTTGGAGATGCAAGGCACCAAATACTTCAAGAACCATTCCAACAAAAACATTGGAGGGACCTGGACCTTAATCAAGCTCTTTCAATGTCACCATTCTCAGATATGATTGGAGATATGGTCGGCCTTAGTTTGCTCAAAGTTGGCCAGCAATTCAGTGCCAACATCATGTCTCACGGGTAACTGGAAATGGTTCAGGAAGACCATCGTCAAGTCATTAAAGTAAGAATACCTCGAGCGGTCGAGCTCAATATACCATTTTGTGGCACCCCCTATAAGAGTGTGTTGAAAAAGGTACAACTGGATGGATTCGTCTCGCAGTGAGTTTTACGAGCGCCATAAGTGAAAGGTTGTCACCTGATCACCTGGATCTTCACCAGGATTGCCTTCAAATTTTGGAATATCTGATGGAAACTTAGTTGGCATGGGGGGGCAACACGGATCATGAAAAATTGGGTCACTAAGCAATCTTGACAAGTCTGGCAGATGTAACGTTGCCAAAAATGGTAATTTAGGTTGAGTACTATGTACAGGAAAAAGGGGTCATGGAGTTTGATTGGCACCAAGTTTCTAGGAAAAGTTGGACTATTGGCCAAGGTTCTGGTAGAAACCGTGGCCTTGACCAACGTACGGAAACTGTGTTTTTTGGGATATCATCGGTTGACTCCCATAATTGGACTACATGTCTTGGGCAGGGATTTCTCCCTGCATTGTGTTCCAAGGGTTTTGGAAGGGTATGCCCCCAGCCAATCCGACGGGCATAGGTACGGAGCCCTATCCGGGGTTCCATTGAGCATGGAATGGATTGCCCCTGAATGGCATCCCTTATGAGGGAACTGATCCATGTCAAGTATTCCAAAGCCCCTGAGAGGAGAAAACTCTTGTACTCGCTCCCTGTGTAGGAATAGTACTCTGTACAGGGTTATCTTTCCCAAAACCAGGGTTCCCCCTACCGAGACGGTAGCCGAAGAAAAAGCATTGTTCCCAAATGCATCAAACAAAGAGAATGACATGGATCCCACTGACGTTGTGTAAGATAAAGGTCCTAAACTGCCTGCTCCAAACAAGCTGTAATTAGCATTTGGCCCGATGGGTTGCTGGAAATCACCACCGAGCGAGGGGGATGGAGGAGGTATATGACACCCACCATAAGGGATAACATTAAAGGGGACTGAAGTGCCCCCGGTAGACCCTTGCACAAGATCCTTTGAGCTTCTTTCCCCTAGACCCATGGTCTGTAAGGTGGATTAGGTAAGGACTGAGTTCCAATCGAAGTCGGGCATCCTATATGAGAATGGAGGGCTCGTTGCACTCTTTGTAAATGGAGCAGTGGTCACTGCAGATGACGGTATCGGACCACTTCCTGAGGTAGAGAGAGTCGAGATCATTGTGGTTCGGACTGGAGAAGGTGGGATAGGAGGAAATATACCCCATGTGGTAGTATCCAAAATGGGAGTATGAGGACTCCCATACAAAGTAGCAACATTTTCTTCCATGGATTCTTGTAAGATTAACTGGCGCTCGGAAGGTGTCACCTCAGGAGGGACAACTTATACTAAGATCAGCATCGACAAGTTAGTAATCAGAGGGTTGGATGGCCCAAGAGCTTCCGCCCCAAGGTTAGAAATTGTAGGTTCCTCCATATTAAAATAGTCTCCTCGTGGATTAGGCTCAGGCACAGTGTCCTGCATCCTAGTCTCTTCGAACAACCCTTGTTGGTCAAGTCTTTGTCATAACGGTGGCAGAGGTGTCTCCAATGCAACCGGCGGTAGGCCCTAAAGCCTTCACAACTAGCAGAGCTCTTGATCTTCCACTTTGTGAAAATATCAATCGACACATTAAGGCTTAACTAGTTTTTAAACACCAAGCACACACTAGAAAATTCCTATAAGACAAATCAAGCAGTCAACTATCTAGTAGGAAGAACAGTTACGCCAATCAACAATAGAGAAAATAACTAGTGCAAGCGCAACTCGAACACGGAATCACCCTCTGGGTATACTCTGTGAAGCGTGACCCAACACCTGCCCTAGGTATCGTAGTATACCCCCGCAGTCACCCGTGTAAGTCCCTAGAATATGGGAAACTAAGTTTCCATCTCGCAGTCAATCACCAGGAGGGTACAATTGACAGTCGGGCGGATCGCAATGAGCAAGATAACAAGTCTGAAACCTATCAAGGGTATCAAGAGCAAGTGGTCAGGAAGAAAACAGAGGATATCGAATGGATTCGAGGTCCACAAAGATTCGTAGGAAAATGCAGTCGATAATACTCCCAAGACAGATCCTCAATATGTGTTCCCCACTACATTCAGCCTGGATTTGGAGGGGTTATCTCCACTTCATTTCCTCATGCGACCTCGTGTTTATCCCGTTTGTTAGAGGAGGGTCCCAGATAACTTTTACGACGTTGGACTTAAAAACTCCCTAACTCAGACTCCAATGTTTGTTTAACGGCCTTGAACAGTTTCCTCTCCAACCTAATTCAAGGCCCTAACCCTAAACTAGTTGGTTGACCCTACAAACATAAAAATTCTATTTTATTTTAGATTATCTGTTCTTTTTAATGGCTTGATTTATTCATGGGATATGGTGGTGAAACTAGTGATGTTATAAGAGACGAAAAATAGGAGAAAATATGAAACTTGAAAGCAAAATTACTTCTAATCCAAATGCAAAGGTTTATAACTAACTCTTTGTAACCAACTTTTCTTTTAACTAAATTTTTCAAGATCTTGTAAAGAAAACCTAAAACGTAGTTTTGCTTGACTACAAGCTACTTATGTTTCAAGAAATCAAGAACTTAAAAAATAGACTCTTTTTCCTTTTTAGAAAATAACCAACTCTAACTACTTTACCAAACTGAAAAGAAAATCTTTTTTTTTTTAATTTCCTTAAAGAGAAAAAACTGAAATAAATCTTTTTCTTTTTTCAAAGCAAGTAAAAGGGGTAAAAACAAGACTGAAACGGATCTTTAGCCCACTGTGGATCGCGGGGAATCACTCAAGAAACCAAGAAGGAATATATACAATTCAAAAGCTTAATTAAAACCCCTTTAAAAGTAAACACAAGAAAATCAAGAAGACAAGTAAACTAAACTCTAAACCCAAGCTATGGCTGTAAACAGAGACTTTGGACTGATCCAAGAAAACCCTGAGAAGTATGAACTTCAATCAGGAAAGAGGCAAACTCCCTCTTTTTCAAAAAATTTCTTGAAATAGAGACTTGGGTTGTTGCATTAGCAGCCTGCGTATGTATGCAAGTTTTTTACTGAGCAGAGCGTGTATTTACGTGGGTTGACTCAAGACAGGGCGTGTACACCTTTGTATCTTTCCAAAAAGAAAAGATCAGGAAGTCTTGCAAGGTAGGGACAACTAGTATAGAAACTGAAGGTGACCATAATCCCTTGACAAACTCAAAAAACTCAATAGAAACTTGAAAGAAAAACAAACCAATCAAACAACCCAAAATCCCCTAAAAAACCCTAGAGGCTTCCCCAATATGGTCTCCAGTTCTTCTAGCGGGAAAAACCTCCCTTTAACTACACTAGGGTTCATAATGTAGGAAGATCGAATAACCATCTAAAAGCTAATTAATTCTCTATACTACCCCAAACATACCAAAACTAATATAAAGACAGCAAAGAGAAAGGAGATCGGGTAACTATACCTCTAATCCCACTTCTGGTGATGACCTCCTCGCGCTTGGAAGTTCCACCGACTACACGCCTCTTCCCAGGGATGACCTGCATCCAAATATTGACAAACAGATAACTACAAGCATGTTATTCCATATATAAGTTAAGGTTAGATGTTATAATGTCAAGCATAAATCAATAAAAGTATTCAAGACACCATCATTTGGGACGAGAAAATGTAATTATTTTATTCATAACATAAAGATTATACCTTTACAATCTAAGTCAACCACTATTCCGTGAACCTGATCTGGGCTCCTCTTCACCATGCTCCAAGTGCACCTTGTATGAGATTCTCATCTCAACCTTTTGATCTCTTCTATGGAAGTGAATGGGTTAAATGGAGGAAGAAGGGGCTAATGAGGCAATGCTGAGGCAATTTCTCACAAAAAGAAGCAATATCTTGGGCAAGCAGGGGGAGTGAAATCAAGCAGAGTTTCATTATTCTTATGCTTAGATGTGAAATGAGACCCCAACACCTCCTTTTATATGATAAAATGATGGTTATTCGGTTGGGTGACGGGCTATAGCAGGTGGATTAGTTGGGAAACTACCAATAGCCCATCAATTTCAACAAATTCCTTGCAACTTTTTATTTTTTGCAACTTTTGCAAGTATACATGGGTTGTAATGGTGCAGCAAGCGTATCTATGGGGGAATTAATGGTGCAGGGCGTGTACATCTTCTTAAAAATGGTTTTTTAAGAAGAGCTACTCAGCAGTGCTTTGGAAAAATATGCAAGTAAGAGGGTCAAGGCCATGTATGCATGAATAGGGAAATTTAGGGCTATAACACCAATCACTCAAGAAGTACTAGTGGAACTCGTAGACATTAATACTCATCTACTCATTCATCCATAAAGTATTATGTGTTTGAAGAGACATAGAGAAACCCAAAAGTGTCCCTTTTTAGGTATAGAAGAAGAAGATATGATTCAAACAACTTGCAAGAAGAGATTAGAAAGAGTAATCCACCAAACTTTGAAGGTAAAAGAAAAATGGGAGATGATTTTAAAGCCTAGTTGCTTAGAATTAGGAAATATTTCCAGTTGTGCAACTACTCGACTAACTTAGAAGCCATGGTTGCCACATACCATTTTCATGCAAAATTTTCTCTATGGTGGAATTATCTGAAGCAAGTTGAGCATATTGATGAGAACAAAATCTTATGGAAACAATTCAAGAATACTTCCAGAAAGAGTATCTTTCATGGCACTATTATGACAAGAAGATGCAAGAGTTATTTGAACTCAAGTTGGGAAGCATGACCATGGAAGAATATGAAAAGAAGTTCTTGGAGTTGTTGCGGTATGTGCACTTTATAAAAGAAGAGAAAGTAAAAATACGAAGGTTTCTAAGTGGACTGCCATCTTTTTATAAATATAAAATTCAATTTGACGAATCCAAAAATTTGGAAAAAACCATTAGAAAGGACAAGTACATGTATGAGCAAGGAAAAGGCAGAGAGTCATTTCATAAATATTGGAAGAATAAGAAGAAGGAGAACATGATCAAAGAAGGAAGGATTCAAATCTCCTTTCAATAGAAATAATCCTATCACACATCAACAAAATCAAACTGCTAAAAATGAATCCAAGATGGAAGACTCCTTGGGAAAAAGGGGAAGACCATAAATCAAATGTTGGGGATGTAAATAAGATCACATGTACAAGGATTTCCCTCATAAAGAAAAGAAAACAAGGACATTACACAACATCCAAGAGGCTACTACAATGGAAGACATGGGTGGAAATA
Source organism: Picea engelmannii (assembly GCA_009831015.1). Classification (NCBI taxonomy): domain Eukaryota; kingdom Viridiplantae; phylum Streptophyta; class Pinopsida; order Pinales; family Pinaceae; genus Picea; species Picea engelmannii. Next base: position 41,889 of record ML838972.1, read on the forward strand.
TTCCAAGGATATATGCAACCCTGGAATATTGACAAGTAGAAAATCAGTCCCATATGATTGAGGTGGAAAGTAAGATCATTAATCAACCTGTTGCTATTTTAATTTATTGAGGAGCAAGCCATAGTTATATTGACCGTAAAATAGTGGACATATTTCATTTGAAGAAAAGCGAACTTGAAATATCATGTTTGGTTCAGGTGGCCACTGGAACCAAAAGAATGATCAATGAGACTATCATAGATTGTCAAACAAATATGAATGGAGTGAATACCAATTTTGATTTTAATATCATACCATTAGGATCTGTTGATATCCTAATTGGAATGCATTGGTTGGACAAAAATCATGTTGTCCTAGATTTCCACAATAAGACATTTACATGTCTTTATGAAGAAGGGAAGAAGAGAATGTGAAAGGAATACCAAAACCCATTTATATCATGGACATTTCATCCTTACAGTGGAAGAGATGTTTCAGGAAAGGATGTCAGTTGTATGTAGCTCATGTGAAGGAGCTAGAAAATTTCAAAGAGAGAAACATTGAATATTTTTCAGTATTGTGAGAGTTTGAAGATTTTTTCAAAGAAATACCAGGATTGCCACAAAAGAGGGATATAGATATCTCTATTGATTTAGTACTAGGATTTTCCTCAGTATCAAAGAATCCTTATAGAATGAGTACACCATAATTAAAAGAATTACAAATGCAGCTAGAAGAATTGTTGAAGAAGGGATACATATGCCCAAGTGTTTCACTTTGGGGATCACCAGTACTCTTTGTGAAAAAGGAGGATGGAACATTGAGGTTGTGTATTGACTTTAGAAAACTTAATAAAGCCATTGTGGAGAACAAATAACCTCTACCCATGATTGATGACCTCTTTGATCAGCTAAGAGGAGAAAAGACATTTTCAAACATAGACTTGAGATTAGGATATCACTAGGCGAGAATCAAGGAAGAAGACATCAGTAAGACACATTTTAGAACCATGTATGGGTATTATGAATTTCTCTTGGTGCCATTTGGATTGACCAATGCACCATCTTTCTTTATGTGCTTGATGAATGGCATATTCAGAAATTATCTAGATAATTTTTTCATATTGTTCTTGGATGACATACTTATTTATTCCAAGTTAGAAGAAGAATGTGAGATTCACTGGAGGTTGGTACTACAAGTTCTAAGGGACCATTAGCTTTATCTCGAGCTAAGAAAGTGCTCTTTTTACCAAGAGAAGATCCATTATTTGGGGCACATTATTTCAGAGAAAGGTATAGTAGTAGACCTAGAAAAGATTGAAGCCATCGATGGAGTCCTCACTGAGAATGAACATATAATTCTTTATGAGTCTATAAAGCTTAAATAACATGAGAGGAATTATTCCATGCACGATTTGGAGCTTGTTGCCACAGCTCATGCATTGACTATGTGGAGGAATTATTTAATGGGGAAGAAATTTGAGTTAACGACAGACGATAGTGGTTTGAAATATCTTTTTGAGCAACCAACTTTAAATGCCAGGCAAACAAGATGGATGGAATTTTTAAGTGATTATGACTTTGACATCAAGCATATCAAAGTAAAAAAAAATAAAGTTGTTGATGCACTTAGAAGAAGAGTACATCCTATGCATGATGCAACCATTATTATGCATCAAACAAATTTAAGTAGAAAAAGTTTAGACATTTTTGTTACAGACCAGCATTACCTATAGTGTAATGTCTCTTTTTTCCTAGGCAGACGGGATACCGTGATGGTTTATACAGTTTCCCGTAAACCATTAGACGGATGAGCTAGGGAAACGACACTGGTAAAGTCACTTTCGAATTATAAAGTGAAAACTTAGGAAAAGTGAGTTTATTATTATTAAACCCCTCTTTGAGGGTATTTCTCTCCAATTAATAATTAACTGAATATTTTAATGGAGAAAAGGACAAGTGAATGAATAAAAGGACGATTGAAGGGGAAAAAGGATTATTGACTATTCATTTAAAAAATTGAGTTTTTGGAGAAGAGCTCGGCGAGCAATGGGGGTTTCAACTGGAAACCCATTCGGCACTCAGATTCGGCAGTGAAACTATCTGCCCTAGCCGTGGAATCTCGGATTTGGCAATGAGATTATCTACCCTAGCCGGGGAATTGGAGAAGCCATTCAGGGTTCTCATTTGCAAGGATTGGTATCTTGATTTGAAGAACTCCATTGACGGGAGCATTTCATTTGAGGATTAGCAAGAAGGGGCATTTTTCTATTGGCACGAGTTGGTGGTTTGGATCATTTCCTTGAGCTGGACATATCAACCATTGTTCTGCTGCGTATGGTATACTGGGGCCGATTTTCATCTCCCAAATCGTGGTACCTCTTGGTTGTGGCGCGATCTCTTGTTGGCCACTTTCTATTTGTTGCGTGCTCCTTGTGTTGAGTGGGAGATAAGGAGATGATGTTGCTGGTCGATCTCCTTCGTTGGTTGAACATTGCATAGCAGGGCAGCGTATTACTGAGCTGGAGGGGCTGCCACAACAACCCCTCAAACAGCAGCACCATAACCACATACCAACGCATTCTCTAGACAATCGTGTGAGCAGATTGGGGGCGTGTTCTCTGGTTGTGCGTGAAGGGAGGTCCCAATATTTCTATAGAAGACTTGCTCTTCATCTTGGGAGGTTGTTGTTCGTTGCATAGGGAGAGAATCATCACCGATTTGGGACTGCTACTTCACCCAATCGACTGGCTGGGCAATAACTATATGAATCGCCCCCTTCATAAACTCGTATGCACAGTTTTGGATCAATTTCTCGTGGTTGTGTGTGACTGGAGGTTCCAGGTATTCTACAGCAGTTATCCTCCTCATCATTGAGAGGTATTTATGCTAAAATTTAAATTGTTATTGGCTCAGCCTCTTTTATTCAATAAAATCAGTCAGAAATTAGTTATGTGCTCATGCAAATATGATTGTTTTCATCGTTATCTTTGTGGGTTTTGTTCGATGTTAAAATGTTACACTTGACACCTTATTGGGGAGGCATAAGGGATAAGAAAACCAATAAATAGCAAACAAAACCAAAGAGACAGCCTGTTGTCCCTTAGAATTTCACCTACAGCCATAAATATTGACGCATGCAAAGTGTTTGATGAAAGTCCAACACCAGAACTGGAAGGATTTTCCCAATTTTTCCAACCTAGAATATTTCAGTGGTATCAGAGCATGTTCTTGGCCAGCTGTGGGTGACATTGATGTCTGAGGAAGGACTACAAAACATCACTTATAGGCACAGGAGGTACAGAAGTGTAGAGGGAAGAGAAGAAGAGATGGAGGGTACTCCAGGGAAAAATGCAAATTGGCCAGAGGATAGAGAGGATGGTATGTTTAGAGGGATTATGAAAGCCTTACAGGATATTGCAGAGGGCCAGAGGGAGACCCGAGAGTTCATGGGCAGAATCACAGGTTATGCTCTAGGGATCAAGCACGGTGAAGAAAAGGGGGAGAGAAGCAAGATAGGACAGATGGAAGAAGGGGGAAACACCCACAAACCTCATATTGAGGTGATCACTTCCAGGACCGGCCCTCAGAACCGCCCTCAGGACTACAGCGAGATTCCTAGATCTACCATGCCTAAGTTCTTAGGACCACAGGAGACAGGTACAGGAGGGCAGGTAGAGCAGGACGAGCCATTAGCAGCTTATTTCCAGGAGTATAAGGCCATGGATCCAGATCTGA
>ML838974.1:0-19509 GCA_009831015.1 Picea engelmannii
AGTACTACCAATTTACATTTCCTATGTCAGTCCATACTCATTCGATTCACCATCTTACACAACTTTCCTTTTTCAGTTTCACGTCAATGATGAGGGATACATCATGGCCCTCCTTTGACAAGACTTTTCCTGTTGACTTCAACACATTATTCACGAATTAGACTTCAAAACTAGTTAGTACCTTAAGACCTGCATGCCTCAATGGCATGCCTCCTCACTTTCAACAACATGTTTACATCATTGACCTCTGATCAGATGATTCCACAAATTTTCGACCTCAACTCATTTATTCACCTTCACTATAATGTACTAGGGTACCTTGGGAATCATTGACATCATTAGTGATTTCCCTCTCACTTGTTAATGGTTTACATCAATGATCAGTAATCAAGTGGTTTATACCATGTTTGGAATCAAATCATCTATTCACATGGATAGATTCATACCACTTTGGGATCAAGACGAAGACCCTGGATTGGGTGTTCACTCTCTTATCTGCATTTCCAGGGCTACGATGGAGATCATTTGAGCATGTAAAATATCTTAGTATAATCATTATGCTGGAAATATTACTGATATATATATATATATTGTAACATAGATCCACATTGTATTGATACATGCCTATGTTTTTTCATCTCGTAGCTCCACTGTGTATTTTTTTTGGTTGCGATCAGTGCATGTCATGGAGGTATACATCCACATTGTATATTTGGTGGCCATATCCTAAGTCAATATTTTCACGCATCCACAGTGTATTGGTCGGTGTCCATCCTTTGATTCATCTCATATTTCGAGCATAGGTATGTCTTCATCGGAAATGGAACATATATAGATATTGTTTGATGATTGTTTGCATCTTTTGCCAGGTTATCCCACTCCAACACCCATGCATTGAAGAATTTGTAAAGTTTTTTTGCCATCAATTTATCTTCTAATATCACTCTTTACGGGAAATATGTTATAGACCAAAATTGCACACCTAGGTATCTCACCCTAAGTGTCGCAAGTGTTGCAAAGTGTCATATGCACCTCGGTAAGTGTTGCATGAATTGTCACAAGTGTGTATTCACCTTCCCAAGTTTCTCATTCAATTTATGAGCTGTTTCCACTCGTTGAAACCATGAAAACATTTTTCTATGACCCCTAAGTCATATGGGAGGAGGAAACCCGTCATTTCTAGGTCAAAACACACCTTTTCCTTGGAAAATTCGACCTATTTTTGAGAATTTATGAAGGGTGGCGACCCCCTGGCCATGTTGTGGGAGTGCCATGTCAAGGGAGCTCCACTACTAGGATAGTTCTCTATCTCTCACTATGGTGGGGAACCATTCTTGTTGAGGGAAAAGGGGGATCTCCTCCACCTAATTCTATGGGCCAACTCTCTCAGATTGAGTTGGTTATGTTCGACCCTCATGCTTTGGATTCACCTTAGGATCTAATCCAAACCTCAAGGAGCCATATCCTCAACCATATCCCTTATGTTATCATGGTGGTCATGCCTCTAAATAATATATATTGAAGGCTTTCGAAGGTGAAATGGAGGAAGTAATCAGTCAGAGTATCATCATTTTGATCTCGGTATATTTGTGCAAGGGGATGGACAAGGAGATCTTGGAGAGGATGTTGCTACATAAATCATGGTCATAATTATTCTCTTTTGGTTCTCATTTGAATATACTTGGCCTGTTTCTTTCAATATTCTGTATTGTTGCATGTTCTTGTCTATTGTTGCTTTATATTCATAGATGAATTTGTTTTACCTATTTTAATAGAGTAGGAGATAGTAGTTTCTCTTTTCTTCCTATTATAGGTATCAAGTTGGACCGGGGATTTTGAAGATAAATCTCATGGATTGGAAGCAGCAAAGACAAACTTCATAAACACGTACATCATGCCCTTTCTCCCTCTCTCTTTCTGATTGGTTAAAATAATTTTAAAGGGATGTTAGTGTCCATTTGTAGTGTTTTTGTCTTGGTATAGGGGTCTGGTAATCCAAGGAAAATTTTACCTATCCATAGGGGAAATGTTTCTTAACATCAAGTAGCTTTAGAATTGATCCATATGGATAGTAAAGTTCCAATGGACCTGGTATGGTCCCGAGGATGCAACTTGGGAGCATGAAGATGTTGTGCGGGTAGAGTACCCAGATATTTTTGAATATTTTTGAAGCAGTTTGATTGTACATGTGTATGTAATGCATCGATGACAATGTATAAATAAGGGGGATGGGAATTTAATACCCCTAGGCCGAATCCCAATTGTAATGTACATATAGGCTGGTGAGCCAAGATATTTTGGGTGAGAGTTCCTTGTATATATTTTTTGAGGCCAGAGTGATTATGTTGTTATTAGGATGGAGAGCCTAGATGCTAAAAGGCCAGTGAACCTAACATTGTAAAATATAATCACACATGATGATATTAATAAAATACATCATTGGTACAAACCAACCAGACAAAAGAGATGGGGCGTAAACATCCACTAGAAAGGGAAAGGGGGCTAAGAGTCTAGGAAAGGGGGCTTAAGCCAATGAAATATTATAATAATATTTCCTAAATTCAAAAGTTATCAGATATGATTTTTATCTTAAGTTCCTAAGAGTAAGAAATGAGTCACCAAGTGGAGCTCATGTAGTTCCTAGCTTGACAAGTGTCAAGTTAAAGGAATGCAAATATATTGTTAAGAACTTACTGTATTTTTCACTTTTCCCATTCAGTCTTACCATCATCCTCTCATGTTCACTCTATCATCTACCTTCCATACATGTACTATGGAGTTGTTTGGAAGAGTTAACTGAATAATTGAGCTAAAGGAGCTGGTTTTCAGGCCCATGTGTTGTTGAAGAGGTGGTTTGTTAGGCCTGTGAGTTGTTGAAGAAGTAGTTTGTTAGGGTTGTAAGAATTATCTCCAGGTGAGAGAATTGTTGGGAATTTATTTCCCAAGGTTCCAAGCTGCAGCTACAGGGATCTGAGACTTCCTATCTGGCCTGTTTCGGAAGCATGAGAAGGGAAGTGGGGCAGTTGAAGGATTGTTTAGAAGAGAAGGGGCACACTCCTAGGGTGGGACAGACATGTGGGGAACAAGGGACTATAGGTTGTTTTCTTGAGTTGGAACCTACATTAATGTATATTTTGTTGTTGACAGACCTAATCTTGGCTTAGGAATCCTTTTCCTTTGTGGAGTTTTAGCTCTAGCTCGGGGGTGACCTGTTGTTGAGAGTTCATGAGCAGCAAAGTTTATAGCTAGGAGGAACATTTGAGGTCTACACACAGTTGGTGATTTTGCGGAAAAAGATAAGCGTCTTATGTGTATTTTTTTAATTACTGTGATAAAATGTATATTTTGTTATGGGTTTTTCCTGTATTATTATGCATGTTTATATTTCTTAAGGGATGTATGATTATGTGTATATGTAGAGAAATTTTAATTTAAGTTAATGCTATCAGAGTTGGTAATTTCATGGGGCATTTCCCTACTTGGGTATCAGAGTTGTATTTGATGAGTTTTTATTGTAACAACGATGTTACAATGTGGTAACGAGACTTAACTAGGTGGTTGGGTATGTTACATAGTATACCACCTTTGTATACTTCACATCCTTGGTGTTAAAAAATATTTCCCCTGCGTATAGTTGAAATATCCCTTGGATATATAAACCCCTATTGACCAAGAAAAAAACAAACAAATGGACACTAACATTCCTTTAGATATATTATTTATTTCTATAGGAAGAGAAGATAGAAAAAAGAAGTGTGACTTATTTTCTGATGGTTGTCCTCATTGTTCTTCAATCTTTAGGCTTGTTGTCCAAGCTCCTATCGTGATGAAGAAACTATACAAGGAACAAAACAATACCTTCTGCATATACAATATATTATAAGACAAGAGAAGATCTATCTATATAGATATACATGTATAAACAATAGTATGAAGGAGACACGCCAAGTTATATTAATGGAGAAACATGGTGAAATTCTTACAAACCACCATAGACTTGCAACGTCAACTCCTCCAAGATCTTCAGTCTAGACATTTCCTAAATGTATTAGGATGAGAATGATGATGATTTTGATGGATTCCTCTCACAATATCAAAGGTTTGATACTCTGAAATTATTTCTCCCTCTTTCACCTTTGAGTGCCTCATTATACTGGATCTGGGAAGCTTAACCACCATGAAGGATTCTAGGAAATAGTTGAGGATTTAAATCAGGTTGGGATTTGGTTACCCAAAATGGAAGGAATATGGGTGACTCAACTCATGACTCAACCCCTTGACCAAAACCACTTAAGATCATCTCGGGGTTGACCCTTAGAATAAGGTGGGATGACCAAATTTGACTCTAACCACTTCAACGCTCCCCTAGTATGGATCATAGAGACTTTTACATGCTCCCCCATAGTTCATCAAGGATCAATGATCCCTATACATGGGTAAGGGGGCGTTGACCTTCAAAAATGGGTCAAAACTCAAGGTAAAAAGCAGTTTTTCGACCATCTCATGCTGGGTTTTCTCCTCCATAAAGACTAGGGATCATGACAAATGTTCTTTAATGGTGTCAAAGTGCATGAAACACTTAGTAAGGTGCATAATAAACTTGTTAAATCACATGAAACACTTAGTAATATGCATACAACACTTTTGTGACACTTGTGACGCTTGCAATACTTAGGTGCATAATAGATGCGACACTTAAGTGTGACATTTTGGTGTGTAACAGATGCCCCCTAAAGTGTGAGGTATGAAGAGAAACTCATGGATGAAATAATTTACAAAATATTAATGCGAGGGAGTTGGAGTAGGAGAACCTAGAAGAAGTTGCAAACAAACATCAAAAAGTATATGTGTATCATCCCTGAGGTAGGAATACCTATGTTGGGAGTAAACTACCTCAAAGCGTGGCCTCCAACCAATACACTACGGATCCATGAAAGCATTGACTAAATATATGGCCACCAAATATACAATCTAGATCCATACCTCGATGAGTTTTATTAACTTGTAGCTTTGAAAGAATACACAATGGAGATACGATATGACAAAAACATAGCCATGAACCAATACAAAGTGGATATATGTGACTATATATATCAGTGGGGTTGCCAATAGGGTGAGTGTACTGGAATCCCAAAAATAATTAGACAATCTCCATTTCATCCTGGGTAAAGAACATAAAAAAGTGAGTGTCCAACCTAGGGTCTTCATTCCGATCTTGAAATAGTATGATTCTAACCATTTTAATAGATGACTTGATGTCGAACATGGTAGAAACCACTTGATTATCGGTCATTAATGTATATTGTTAACAAGTGTGAGGGAAATAGCCAATGATGACAATGAGTCCTAAGGTACCTTAGTACATTCCAACGAATGTGAATGAATGAGTTGAAGTTGAACATCCATGGAATCATTCAATCATAGACCAATTGTGTAAACCTAATGTCGAAGGAGAGGAAACCTTCCATTGAGGCATGCAAGCTCGAAAGTACTAACTTGTTTCTAATTTTAATTCCTGGATAATGTGTTGAAGTCAACATGAATAGACTCCTCGAATGAGGCCCATGATGTTTCCCCCATCATCGACATGAAACTGACACAAGAAAGTGATATAATATGATATACAAAATGAGCATGGAATGACATGAGGATTAAAACCGGTAATACTACAAGGTGGTTAGTTTGAAGTGAAACTTCCCTTGAACATTGTGAGGCATGACAAGTGACTTAGTAGCATTGAATCAACTGAGAGATAGACCAAAACATAGTGCGATGATCACTAGGTAAATTTTTAGGTGAGATGAAGAAGTATGAGGACTCATGGGATTGGTATGACTTAGAAGAAAGAAAATTACCCATTTGTAAGATGAGACAGAAACATGTACCATGTTCAAGGGAGACAACAAATGACTACCATAATGCCTTCCAAAACTTGACCCACTTCCTTCAATTTTTCACCCACCATGATGGTGAGTACCTCTTTGTTTATTAATTAGCTTGAGGAGGATAACATATGCTCGATATAGCTCATCTTCGATGAGTCCCTCATCATATGTTTAATGAACCTAAAGAAGGAGGGGTTCAGCCCCATATGGGTCCTTCAATGCATGCTTTATGATTCCAAAGAAGAAAATCTTGATGGTCTTTTCATGTTTAGAGAGTTTGAAAAGATATTAAAGATGACTCCATGGATGTTCTTTTCCATAAATTTAGTCCCCCAAGCCCAAAAAAGTGTAAAAAAATACAAGGGATAACTCTTCTAGTCATGATTGAATAGAGTATGCATTTTTCATAGTTAGTCTTACTAGGCCGAAAAAGGGGTAAACTACCACTCGAAAGATGACTCTTCATGCTTTAACGATCTTGAAGGATGTTGAAGTATGATCGTATTCTGCTTCATTTTTTAATGAACTTGAAACATAGAATGAAACTATGCTCGAAGTCGGTTTCACTTTTTAACAAGCCTTAAAATGAGAATAAAATATGGTCAGTGTAATACCCATGAACTGGCTTCTTCCCAACATGATGTCTAGAGGTTGGCACATTGATCGATACCTATTGGCAGGTTTTTTCCCAAAGTAGTGTTCAGACATTGGTACTTTTCCCCCAAAATCATTATAAGAAGTTGGCAGGTTTTTTCCCAAAGTAGTGTTCAAAGGTTGGTACTTTTCCCCCAAAATCATTATAAGAAGTTGGCGGTTTAACTTCAATATGATGTCTAGAGGCTAGAGACATGCCCCCTAAGATTTGGTTCATCTACCCACTCTTCTTATGCACTTTCATAGACTCCTGGCTACTAATAGGGATAGGTTTTCTAAAGAGGGAGGAAGAAAGAAGATCAATGGAGACAGAAGGAGGAAGGGAAGGTTTAGGTACCAGATCTTGTGGAAGACTAAGTGACACGATATCACCTAGTGTTTCAGTGGCATATGGGCTAGGTAATACCCAAGGATCAAACGATTCATAGGATCATCACACCATAGTTGTAATCATGTTTAACTTGGAAATATCATGTGGGGGGTCAGGGGGAGGTAATGGGAAAACTCCCATGAGTGAGGAATATTTGAGGAGACCTAGCCCCATACTTTCCTACTTAAGATCGGGTTGTCCCAGGAGAGGGATATTAATTTCTAGGGAATTATGGAGATCTGGTGTACAATAATCAAGTTGGTCAACAGTCATGATTTTCCATTGATGGGGAAATTATAAAATGAAAAAACAAAAAAGTGATGGTATTCATCTCATATAACCAATTGCAACCAAGAAATAAATTATAATCCAAGGACATGTCAACCACTTCAATTTCGATAGAAACAATTTTTCTCTTTAACTCCACTGCAAAATATTTTAAGAGTCTGTAAGGTTGGAAACCACGTCCATCAAACACCTTAAGGGTGGTAGGAGTCTGGTTAAGTTCTAGAGAACCAATGGCTCTGTGGTAGGACAAATAGATGACACATGTGGAATATCCTTCATCCAAAACAGTGTGATGGATGTTCTTCCCACCACCCATAGCTTGAATTTGGAATGCGAGGTGGTGAGAGAGCCTCAATTTAAAATAGTCCAGATTAAACATAATCATATTTGATGCCTATGGATCCATAGATCCAATGGATGATAATAGGGTTCTACGTTGAAATGGACAATTTTGTATAAATTCAAGCGTCGACATAGCACAAGGTGCTTGTGCCAAATATTCAACAATGTTGTAGTTTTGAGAAACACAGGCACTTGGATTGAAAATTGGCTTTTGAATCGTGCTCTTGGGAGGGAGAAACCCTGACTCAACAACATGCCTCTCAATCTAAAGAGAAGAATAAAATGGAGGAGGAGTGGATGATCCAAATTTATGAGAGTAATGAAACGAATAAAACAATGATATGGAGAACAACAACGAATATCCAGTGAACAATAAATTCTATTGAATAAATAAAATAGACTGAAATTGTAAAACTGCAAAACTGGAAACAACTTTCTTGAATGGTGGTAGCTATATAGAAGAACATATGTGGCTTGCTACATGCATGCATATGAGTAGAATGATTTAAATGAGGATCCACAGGCCTTTTTAAAATTACTCATGAATTCCAAAACTCTAGACATCCAAAAACATAACCCTAGGAGATGAAACACCAAAAGTTATGTGGGCCCCAATGGGTAAGTTGGTACCTCAACTTCCTGGGGTCATAAATTTTGCATACGACCTTTGTTTTATTCACATGATAGCTCGTTGGAAAGGTATTTTTGAGAACTACACATTATACCATAAAAATCTAACTTCATCTAAAATTTGACTATGCCACATTAAAAAAAAACATTGTTTAGGGTCCCAAAATGACCCTGAAACTACAAAAAGATGTGTTGACATGAAAACATAAAAAATAATCCAATTGGTTTAGGCGGGAGGCCACCAATATCCACTTGGAAACTTTGTAAGGATTCATACATCCCCAAAAGTGTAGAACCCAGAATTACAAAGGATTGAAAAAGAACGTGTTGAACTAAAAACCATCAAGAGGATCCAGTTGGAATAGGTGGGTGTCCACCAATATCCACCTGGATCAGTGGAAGTGGAGGCCTTATCAATAGCATCTCTATTGGCATGATTATCTAGAAGAGTTTCGGAGGATAACATATTCTTGGTATATCTCATATTCAATGAGTCCCTCATCATATGTTTAACGAACCTGAAGAAGGAGGGGTTCAGCCCCATATTGATCCCTCAATGCATGTTTTATGAGTCCAAAGAAGGAAAACTCGATGGTATTTTCATGTTTAGAGAGTCTGAAAATATATTAAAGACAACTCCATGGATGTTCTTTTTCATAAATTTAGTCCTCAAAGCCTAAAAATGTGTAAAACAATACAAGGGAGAACTCTTCTAGTCATGATTGAATAGAATATATGTTTTTCGTAGTTAGTCTTACAAGGCTGAAAAAGGGGTAAAATACCAATCGAAAGATGAATCTTCATGGTTTAACAAGGTCAAAGGACGATGAAGTATGATCATATTCTGCTTCATTTTTTAATGAACTTGGAACAAAGAATGAAACTATGCATGAAGTCAGTTTCATTTTTTAACAAGCCTTAAAATGAGAACAAAATATGCTTGGTGTAATACACATGAACTGGATTCTTCCCAAAATTATGTATAGAGGTTAGTACATTGATTGATACCTATTGGCAACTTTTTTCCCAACATAGTGTTCATAGGTTGGTACTTTTACCCCAACTTCATTACAAGAAGTTGGCGGTTTAACTTCAGTATGATGTCTAGAGGCTGGAGACATGCCCCCCAAGCTTTGGTTCATCCACCCACTCTTCTTATATACTTTCATAGACTCCTAGATACTAATAGGGATAGGTTTTCCAAAGAGGGAGGAAGAAAGAGGATCAATGGAGACAGGTGGAGGAAGGGAAGGTTTAGGTACTAGATATTGTGGAACACTAAGTGACACGATGTCACCAAGTGTTTCAGTGTCATATGGGTTAGTTACTACAAAAGGATTGAACAATTCATAGTATCATAGCACCATATCCATAATCATCTTTAACGTGGAAACCTCATGTGGGGGATCAGGGGGAGGTAAGGTAAAAACTCCCATGGGTGAGGAATCTTTAAGGAGACCTACCCCTAGAATTTCATACTTAAGATTGGGATGTCCTAAGAAAGGGATATTATTCACTGGGGAATTATGGAGATCTGGTGTACAAGAATTGAGTTGGTCAACAATCACAATTTTCCCTTTATGGGGAAATTGTAAAATGAAAAAAACTGAAGAAGCAACGATAGTCATTGTATAGAACCAACTGCAACCAAGAAATAAATTATAATCCAAGGCCACATCAACCACTTCAATGTCGATAGAAATGGTTTTTCCCTTCAACTCCACTGTAAAATATTTTAAGAGTCCTTAAGGTTAGAAACCACGTCCATCAAACAACTTAAGGGTGGTAGGAGACTAGTTAATTTCAAGAGAACCAATGGCTCTACATCAGTACAAAGACATGACACATGTAGAATCTCCTTCATCCAAAACAATGCGATGGATTTTCTTCCCACCAACTATAGCTTGAATTTGGAATGTGAGGTGGTGAGAGAGCCTCAGTTTAAAATATTCCAGATTAAACATAATCATATTTGATTCCTCTGGATCCACAAATCCAATGGTTGATAACATGTTTCTACTTTCACTTGGAGAGTTTGTATAACTTCAAGCATCAACATAGCACAAGGTGCTTGCGCCAAATCTTCAACAATGATATATTTTTTAGCAACGTCGGCACTTGGATTGAAAATCAACTTTCAAATTGTGCTCTTTGGAGGGTGCAACACTGACTCAGCAACATGCCTCTCAATCTAAGAGGAGCAAAAAATGGAGGAGGAGTGGAAGTGGAGGTCTTATCGATAACATCTCCATTGGCATGATTATCTAGAGGAGTGTCATAAGTATTAGCTTTGGTAATTAAAATAATTGTCTCTTTACACATAAATACCTAATAGGCTCTTGAGGAAGCATCCTCATGGTGAGGATGACCTACATTTCCCCCTTGTGGAGGGGAAATAATTTTTTCAACCATTTGTTGTTGATGAGTTGGGAAAGGGTCAATTAACACTATAGTTTTGGAGGTACCCTTTAGAAATTTAGTGACTTCCTCATGACAAGAGAATCCTTTCATCTAGTGGTCCTCCATAAAAATCATATAGGGAAACTTAGATTTATTTTCGGTTGGGTATCAACAATTTTTGTACTCTTCTGTGGGTTAGAAGAATTATTGGATTTACCCTTGTTTTTATTCTTACCTAAAGGTTGTTGAGATGAAGTGGAATGGACTGCATTCACCTCGGAGGTTTGTGCAAGAGAGGGATAAATTTTGGTGCTCTTCATGGAACCCATGAGGCCATTAGAATGGGCTTCTAGAGTAGGTCTTGATAGATCATTCGATAGGAGAGGAGAATGAGGGATCAGATCATAAAGTGTTCCAAACTGGGTATATACCAAGTCCAAATATTGAGCATGACAATTCTCTTTTTCCTTAATGAAAGAACCTCCCATGGCGACATCCCAAGTGATGGGTGGAAAAAGTGACTTGTTAAACCAATCTTCCAGGAGTTGGTACAGAATGGTAGCTTTAATTAATTGTCATCACCTCCTCCACTCGTGAATATGATCATAAATTTGAGTGGAAGTGGATTTCCTAAGCTAATTCAAAAGCTCTGTATTGGTTTCATATCAAATCAACAGTTGGAAATGTGTCAAAAAGGCCATGGCTAAAGTATTAAAGTCACCAAAGGAGTTTCGTGGAAGTTAGATATACTATTTGGCTGCTAATCCTATGAGACTTATATGGAAAAGTTTTAAATGAATGGAGTCATCCATCAAAGATTTATAATAACACCAAAGATGGAAAGTCATTGCATGGTTATTAGGGTATTCTCTAGGTTTCCTGTCAAATTTTGGGATATCAGATGGTAGTTTGGCAAGGATTGGAGGACAAAATGGGGCATGCAGTATGGGATCATTAGTCAAATGTGATAGATCAGGAAGATATAATGTAGCCAATAATGGAATATATCATTTAGCCTGTGTATAATGGTAGTAACCATTTGACATGGGAACACCAGCAGGACCATATATAGGTTGCGACAAGATGGAAAAACCAAATGATCCTCCCATGTACTGTGGTTTTCCCCCCATGTATTGTGGTTTACCTGAGGGCCCCCCCAATAGATTTTGGTTGACCCAATGGTCCTCCTATGTACTATGGTTGACTTGATTCCCCCCCATGTATTTTGTTTGGCCCGATGGACCTCCCATATACTATGTTTGAGGGGGATGTCGTGTTGGAATCATGGGGTTCATGGATTGATTGGGAAAAGTTTCTTGCTAAGGAATTATTGTTGGATTAGGTTGAGCCCATAAAGGATTGTAACTCCTGGATATGGTTTTCCAGGATATAGGCCAATAGTAATGTGAATGGAAGGACCTGCATGAGCATCTTTCCCCCAGGTTTGTTGTTGTGGCCCCTACATAGGATTTTGCCTCATAGTTGAGGGTTTCCCCCAGAAAAAGGTTGCTCCCAGCTGAAGATTGACCTCCAATGAAGGGTATAGGAGAAATCCCCATTTGCCAAGTAGGAGATGTGGGTTTATTATTGGCCATATGACCAATGGGACGACCATGTAAAGAACTTGGTCTGTTCATATGTGGGATTAGTGAAGAAGGAATATTACCTGACCTATGTGTGGAGAGAGATGTATTCACAAGTGGTCATGTCAGAGTAACCTGGGTCATGAATGTTCCCAATAAAGAAGAAGCACAAACATTAGTGAATTGTGCCAATGTGGCTATCTCTGAGTCCATTCCATCTGTGTAATCATAAGATAACCTATTGAGTGAATTAGGGGTGGTAAATGATAAGAAGAATAAGAATCAAGTAATCTTGTGGATGGTTTTTCAATGAGTATTGCGTCGAGTGGATTAGTAAAAAGGGGATTTGGGTAAGATACATGGCCTTCCACAAAGATTGTGACTGATTCTTCTACATGTTGTCCACTTCCAGGAGCTACACTCCCGATTTCAGAATTTTGTTCTTCGACCATTCCTTCATAATAAGGGTTGGGTTGAGGTTCCTAAAATTCAAGATCCAAACCTTGCATTATTTAAGATATTTGAAGTCCTTGATAGACCACAGTGAAAGTAAAATGACAATCCTTAAGGTAGATTATGAACTCCAAAAGTACAAACCCCTAAAAATGATCTACAGGTAATCAACCAAGCAACAATAGATAGAAGGATATTTTGAATATGGGAATTCAACCCATCAGTCAAGATATGAGAAGAAATTACCCCAACCTCCATGTAAGATACCTTCATGGTGCAAGCAACCCTTTCTTCGTGGGGTCACCCTCCAAGGGTACTAAAAGTTTGATATGACATCTACCCCAGGTACCATAGGAATCTGCCCACAGTCACCTCTATAGATACCTAGGAAAGTCCACTAAGCTTACCAACTCACAGTCAACCTCCAAGGGGGTATAGTCGACAGTCAAGACCGAATATATGGGCAAGATAACAAAGTACGAATCTCTTCAAGAGAAATGAAGACAAGTGGACTGGTAAGACTCTTGAGGACCCCAAACGGATTCAATATTCATGAAGCATCGAGACCAAATGAAACCAATAGTTTCTCAAGAAAACCACCCAATATATGCTCTTTCCACTATGATTGGTCAAGCTTTGGAGGGATAATCTTCATTGCTCTTCCACATGCGACCTCTTGTTGAGCCCCTATGTTAGAGGGGGTTCCTAGCTATGCCTATATGACAGTTGGATTTGAACACTCTTTAGTGTTCTACAATCTTGTTTAGTAATCTTGGACAATTTACTCACTTTTCCTAGTCAAAATATTCCAACCCTATGCTATTGTTGGTGTACTATAAACCAAAAAAATTCTAGTTGATTATATTAGTGTGTTGGCTTATTTTAATGGATTTTTTTACTCATAAAGGTCCATGGATATTAAATTAATGATGTGTGAGACTTGAATCCAATAGAATGAAAAAAAAATGAAATGCAATCCTTTATTTTCGATGAATTCTATCTATGAGAAGGAGAAGAGTTATTTCTTCTTAACAAGCACTCAATATCATACAACTCTCCAAAATAATTCCAAACTATCAAAACAAATATGAAATCCTAATGTAAATCCAAGACTAGCTCTACCAAAATAAAATTCCTAAGAATGCAAACAAATTCCTTTGTTTGATTGTGTATGCAATGAAATCTCTTTAGATGCAAAACTTTTTTTCTTCCTAACTTTCAATGAGAATGAAAGAAATCAATGTTTGACACAAAGGAACATGAAGCAAAAAATAAACCAAACAAAGTGCACTCAAAAGTTTTATGAGAAATGAAAGAAATCAAGAGAGACAACTTGTTCAATCAAATATTCAAAATGGTGAAAGAGAAAAGAAATCATTGTTTGAAGACCTGAAAAATGAGTAGCAAGAATAAAAAAACTTGAAGATAAGTGTTGAAATCAGGATATCATGGTTTTGAAAACCTTCATGATGAGCATCAAAGCAATGGTAAGACAAAATTTGACCCAAGGATCAGGTTAAACTAAGGCATATTCTCATTCCATAATTCCGAAGGACTTGAAAGATCAAAGGAGGCAATAAAAGTTGGTGATCACATTTCTTTTAATCAAACAAATTCATAACCAATTTTGGAGGAATCTGCTTATGAGTGAAAAATATGAAAAAACGTGTGTAGAATGGCCTCAAAAGTACCCGAGGAAGGAGATCAATGCTCCTGTAAGGAGGATGATAGGGTGTTGAACATGGTTCAACACTCCCGAATACACTAGCATGGAGCGTTGATAAGGGTTTTCAATGCTCTGTGGGACACTCTGGGGGAGCATTGATTCCTAGGAGTGGTTGAAACATCACCAAATGTTTCCCAGATTCACAAGAAATCATGAAAGGTTCAATCAACAAGCATCAACATAAAAACGTTAAAAGGAAAACTAAGATTCAAAGGGATAGGAACCTAGGAACATGAACAATCGATCCCCAGTGGAGTCACCAATTCTCTGTAACTGAATATTTCCCTTGCTTATAGGTGAAATCTCCCTTGGATATCTAGACCCTTATTGACCAAGACAAAAAAACAAACAAATGGACACCATCCTTCCTTTAGATCTATTATTTATGTTTATAGGCAGAGAAGATAGAATAAAGAAGTGTGACTTACTCCTTTTCTTACTATTGTCCTCACTATTATTCAATGTTTAGCCTTGTTTTCCAAGCTCTTGTCACACTGAATAAATTCTACAAGGAAAAAAACAATACCTTCTACTTCTACAATATATCATAATACAAGAGAAGATCTGTCTATATATACATACATGTATAAACAACAGTGTGAAGGAAATAGGCCAAGTTATATTAATGGAGAAATATGGTGAAGTACTTACAAACCACCGTAGACATTGCAACAACTCCTCCAAGCTCTACAATCTATCCCTTGCCTGAATGTCTCAGGATCACAATGATGATACTTTTGATGGATTCCTCACATGAGATAAAAGGTTTGACACTTTGAAATTCTTTCTCCCTCTTTAACCTTTGAGTGGCCTCATTATATAGGATTTGGGAGGCTTAACCACCATGAAGGATTCTAGGAAATGGTTGAGGATTTAACTCCTTATGTTAGGAATCGGTTACCCAAAATAGAGGGAATATGGGTGACTCAACTCATGACTCAACCCCTCAACCAAAACCAATTAAGATCACATTGGAGTTGACCCTTAGAATAAGGTGGGCTGACCAAATATTCCTCTAACCACTTTAATGCTCCCCTAGTATGGAGCATGGAGCATTGCCAATGCTCCCCCATAGTTCAATAAGGAGCGTTGATCAAAGATAAACACTCCCTATACATGGGCAAGGGGAATTGAACTTCAAAAATGGGTCAAAACTCAAGATAAAAGAAGTTTTGCAACCATTTCATGTTGGGTTTTCTCCTCCACAAAGACTAGGGATCATTACAAATGTTCTTTCATGGTGTCAAAGTTCATGTGACACTTAGTAAGGTGCATACGACAATTGAAAAAGTGCATGAAAAACTTATTAAGGTGCATACGACACTTTTGCAACACTTGCGACACTTAGGTGCATAATATATGCAACACTTAAGTGTGACATTTTGGTTTGTAACACTAAGATATAGTTTTTATCCTAAGTGTGTTTCTATATTCTATTTTGACTCCTACTACCTTGTCTCTCTATGAGGTTTTTATGTGAGATCAATTGAGGTAGTTTCCTTATTGTATTATATATTTGTATCATTAAAATGAATACAATAGTCGAGAATACGGCTTGAGGCCTTTTCCACAAAATTTCTTGTCTCTTGTGTGTTATGTTTTATCAAAATAGAAACAATGGCCAATAATTATTAATTATCTACCCTCGATTTTGTTTGAGATTTGGATGGATGGTGGTCATTCTAGAGTTGTTGATATTCATTAAAATTCTAATGGGAAAGGAAATTATGAGTGCAACCAAAAATATTATAGTGTGGAATTCTTCATTAAAACCATGGATGCAATTAGCAATAGTGATTAACCATGAATAATCAACAATAATATCACACACAAAACTAAATACGAGAATCACATATAAATTCTAGAGAAATTCAAGACACAATGAACACCATATTTACCCTCAAAATCCAAATGGGAAAACCAACTTTGACTGTTTGGTCAATTCTCATTTCGATCATGATCTCTGGTTGCAATGCAACTCATGGATCTTTGTGCATCCTTGCCTCCTTTTCCAAAATACCTCTTGAGAATGAAAGCTCAAAAATAAATAGGGAGAGGTGAGGTAATGGGAAGGCCAACAGAAATGATCCCATACAAGCTTCATGTGTTGGCCAATATCCTATCACCTTCATTCATAAAGGGGGTTTTTAAATTGTTAAAATCAAGCCAATATAGAGAGAGAGAGAGAAAAAGAAAGAGGGAGGAATTGTTTTATTAAAATATGCGACATTGAAAACGTTTCAGAGGTACATAAATTTCAAAGTTGTCACTAATATATCAAAAATTCCCTATTGAAGGGCCACTACAGTCATTTTCATCAGCTTTACATTCTTCCCTTGATAGAAATGTTCATACTTTCTTGTGTACAATCTATAAAAGATACACAAAAATTTTATACAAATATGAAACATTGAGGAAAAAACATTAGAGATAGAACCAGATTGGTACCATTACTCAATACTAGGTACTGGGGCATTCAAATCTACCTAAGAAGGGGATGTTGTCAGAGAGGAGTCTTCTTCCAAATTCCTTGGTGTGTCATTCTATTGAGGTATATCATGAAATTCATCCCACTTTTGTCTGAGTGATATGCATTCGTCCTGTAACTACCATATAGTTTTCCTTTGTGAGACTGATTCTTCTAGAACTGTGAGTAAATGAGTTGAGAGAACATTGAACTAGATCTTCAGGGAAATAATTGTATTTCTATAGTCTACCATATCCACTTCATCCTGTTTTACTCTATTATTCTATTGGCTCAAATCCTTGGATGCCATTTCCTTGCACTTGAGCTGAACCAGTGAAGTACCAAATAGAATGAGAGAACATAGTTGAATTCCTGCATCCAAACATAGAAACCAAGTTGAAATTGAGCCATATATGGGGTAAATATATTTCCACATGCGATCAATGTCACCTTCACAATGTCTCCACCCTCAACAATAAATTCCCCACACATAGAATGAGTCACTGTCCTCATATCTCCATATTCGAAAATCATTTCCATGGGATACGACCGAGCAAAGTACAACTAAGTTCTTCCCACATTGTAGAGGAGGGAATGGATGTGTCTAGGTAAAATATGGATCCCAACGGGGAATTTTAATGAAGGCTTGAGGGAATGCATGGCATACACACACCCACGAGAATGCGATGGTATCATGACAACTTCCCTTCTTGTTATATGATTGGATGGTAATGATTGTAAGGTGGGGATCTCAAAAGGGGGGGGATACCCCCTTTTAATAAATTCCTTCTTCGACCAACAAACTTGATTTGGACCTAATCATATCATGGGGGGTATGAACCAAAGGCCTCCTCTTTTTCAGATCATTAGGGTGTGATTGGAATCTCATGGAATTATTTCCTAGGTTTGAGATCCATTTACGGAGATGATTCCTTCTTGGTGTCTGATGGCCAGGTTGGTATACCTGTTCGATTTCTAGTTGTTTGAATGAAGGACATGGAATAATTCAATCTCCTAGAAGGAATAAATTTCTATTTGAATTCTTTAAAGGACGGATTGAATATGGATATTCTTCGGTAAAGAGTTATACCTTGCACGTTTAATTATCAATTTGGATTCTCTATCCACAGTGATATAAAAAAATTCCTTGTTCCTTTTCCAGAATTAGGCCCTAAAGTAAGGCATAGGCTTCAACTTGGTTATTTGAAGAATGGCCAATACTCCAAGTGAAATAAATTCCAAATGTCTTCCTAGGATAAATAGAATCCCTCTCGCACCTGCCACCCTAGAATATATTGTTTCATATTAGGGGTGGGGAGGCATTTTTTAATTGAACAAATTTTATAGGTATTGGGGAGGGGGGGAGGGGGATGCATAGGGAAGGGGGAGTTTATAGGTATTGCGAAGGTGTTATGGGTATTAGGTGATGACTTGTTGGGAAATAAATCAATGCACAATCAACAATGATGAAACTCTCTTTTGAAAGAAGAAAATGATAGTGAGGTCGTACCTTTTCCCTAAATCCTTTGTATGGCAATGAGATTTAGAGCTAAGGAACTTGTGTTGCATAACTTTTTATGTATCAGTTATCCTAACCCATGTTTTTATTTGTATTTATGTATGTATGGTTTTATCTATAATTTTGTATGGTTTACTTTATGTAGGTTGGTTCTATGCATTCATAAAATCTCGTAGATTGATCCCATATTTAAGGGTAGAGGTGTTCTACTTCTCTAGTTCAAGGGGCTCTCCTATAAACCTTGTTTTTCACTATATAGGGATATTTTTGAGTGGGTGATTTAAATTGGGAGAATAAGGTTTTTTAGGTTTTTAAAATGACGACGAAGCCAATATCTCCACACAACATATATGATCCCTCAATACAATCTCATGGGTGTGTGTATACTTTCATATTTTTATAACACATGGAGAGTATTATGATTACCTCAATGTTATTGAGCTCAACCAACCAATTAGGTCTCCTATTTGGAAATATGGGTATGATCCCTTTGATGCAAATAATCTCCTTGTGTTATGTTCAACCTTAATCATAATATATGAAAAGACATAATAGAATGATATTGTACAAGGAATAAATTACTCTTTTCTATCTAAAGGATAGTAAGAATTCCTCTACAACATATTGAGCCCTAGGATCATAATATATTGCATATCACCTCATGAGAGTTCCTTCCAGGTTGAATGATAAGAAAACAAGAATGGGTTATGTGGTTGATCACTTTCCTAAAGATTATTACAAAGACAATCTTGATAGATAAATAGATGTTTTTTTTTTAAATGTCCATGAGATCATAGATCTAAGGTATGAAGAGTTATGACCCAAGGAAACTAATATTTATAGGTGTAATGTCCCAGTTTTTAATCCTCTTGAATCATTTAAATTTAATTATATTTAAATACTTTGGGTAGATATTTTTTATTACTATGAATTTTTTACACCATGAGGTAGACATATCATGGTAATGTTTAATACTATTAAATATTTATATTTTGTAGCTAATGAAAGAACCAATATGAGCTAAGGCATGAGCACATATAGGGGTTATGATACCCCAAGTGGGGAAAAGTAAGGGAGTCTATGGGAATGATTTATACCTAGTTACCTAAGCTTTCTATCCACTTTTCCATTAATTTGAACTTCATTCTTCTATGATGTTGATGTTGAGCCTAGCCTATAGTATAATTGGAGA
>WSFP011308500.1:0-43627 GCA_009831015.1 Picea engelmannii
AAATACTATGTGCACATGTATTATTCATTTTTATCGAAAAAAAGAAGAAATTAATTTAGTGTGAGAATCCACCTCACATCTAGTTTCCTAATCTCAAGGAGAAGTTGAGATTCTCATGGATGGTTGAGAGGTTTTCTCAAACCAATATCCAAATTTGATGGATCTTGAGAGATATTTCCTCCCTAAAATCCTTGAGAGATATTTTCTCCCTAAAAATCTTTAAGATCCCAATTTAGTGGATCTAGTGAGTGATCTTCTCTTGGATTGTTGAGCTAGTTCTCAAATGGAAAAGTATTTAAATTCCTTATGTCAGAGCTTAGGGGGGGAAGTGAATAGTTCATAGCATCATACCCATCGTCTTGTGGCACGAAGGGGCTAGAAAAAGGAGAGCTTGGAGGAACTCTAGCACAACATCACAAGGTTGTAAGTTTTTCCACGTTTTCCATTATTAATGTATAACTTGGCCTATTTCTCTTAATGTCTACATTGTTCATTTCATGGATGTTTATCTTTGTCTTGCTTAAGTCCAGCATAGATAAATCTACTTTCATCTAATGATATATAGTAGAATAAGAGGATTGTCTGATCTCTTGCTGGAGTGATACTTCCATACTCGAAGCTTGGAGATCAAGTTCAACAGTTGGAGCAGCGAGGAAAACCTACATGAAAGAGGTAAGCCATCTATCTTTTCCTCTCTCTCTCTCTCTCTCTCTCTCTCTCTCTCTCTCTCTCTCTCTCTCTCTATTTCATTAATGAACATATAAATTAGTCTTAAGAGGAAGTTAGAGTCCATTTGTTTTCCTTCTGTCTTGGATCGAAGGAAACCCAATCCAATGGGGATTTCACGTTTTCATAGGGGGATTTGACCTGTCCAAGGACTTATTTGTATTCCTATATTGGGGATGACCTCTTACAAATAAATCATCTGTGCTATGACTATCCATGCTTTTTCGTCTCATCTCTTTAAATAAAAAGGATGAAACTACATCCTTATACTTCAATGCATATTCTGTGGCACTACCATTTGCTACAACCAGATTATACCAAGAGTTTGAAAAATAACATAACAAAGTAATACACTTATCTGTTTCTACAAGCATAATATTAACAGATCCAAGTTGACTTTCCAGAGCATTGAAGGCATTTAGATGCTCTGTCACAGAATCTCCATATTCCATCCTAAGATAATACAACTTCTTTTGGAGAAACAACTTGTTTACCGGGGACTTTGAATGATACAAATTCCCCAACTTTTCCCATATTTCCTTGGTTGTAGATTCTCCTGACACATTCAATAACACCAAATCATCTAGACATAGTCGAATCATACTTCTTGCATTTCTATCCAGCTTCTCCCAATCCTCTTTCGACATACCAATAGATTGAGTACTAGTAGTTTGTGTACCAATATTTTGTGTACTAGTAGGTTGTGTACCGGTAGGTCATGTACTAGGATCCACAATGATCCATTGTTCTTTGTCTACAAGAAGGTCCTCCGTCTTGAGCTTCCATATTTCAAAGTTTTTATAGTTCAACTTCTCAATCTTGATTCTAGAACTGCTTTCCATTATATTTCAACACACGAATCACCACTGCAAAGCTCCCACTAAACCTAGGTTTATCACAGACCCAAGTTAAACTTGATCTATCAAGACCAAGCCAAACCCTCAACAATAAATGCATCCCCCTAAAGCCAAAAACATGCTCTGATACCACATGTAAGTTTTAAACCTGTGAAGTAAAGCAACGCATACAGATTCTTAAGAAAAACAAAAATTAATCAATGGCTCATACACATAACACACAAAGATTTTTGTTGGAAACCCTTAACCGGGAGAAAACCAACCTTCCTTGGTGCCACACCTCTCAAATCTTCATTGTATTAATTTCACCATTTGCAATACAATATATACACAATATTTTAGGTGTTCTGCAACTACCAAAACCTTAATCCCTTAATCCAAGATTAATTTAGAAAATCGCTAAAAATAACGAAAAACTTTAAAATAGAAAAAACCACCCAAAAAAGAACTTAATAGTCATACTTTTTGGTAGTCAAATTCATACTTTTAATAGTCATACTCTTAAGTAGTCAAATTCTCTCTGTAGGAAGTCCATGAGTCATAGTTCTTGAAATTTCTTCGACCTTGCTCAACTACATCCTCTTGTTTTCTCAATTTTTTGGGGTGTATCTTCTATCAACTTGGAAAAAAGGATTCTACCAAAATTTTCTTCACTCCTCCATATTTCCAACGAGCCATAGCATGCCTAGTTTGACCACCTGGAATTCAAGATATGATCCTATGAAGTTAGCCCTCAGTGGTCGTCAATCTTCTTTCTAGGTAAATATTGATAATTGATTTGCAAGTTTGGGGATTTATCCCACATGCACCAGGGAAATTGGTTATAAAGAGTTTATATTGTTTAATCCTCCCAATGTAATTTGTATGTGGAGTTAGGAAAGGTATAGAGTGTTGAGCCTGCGTTAATGTTTTGACCATACCTGCGATAGAAATAAACCAATATTAAAATAATATAATAATAAATATGAAATTCTCTTGTCTAAAGGGTTTGCAAGAAGGAATAGTCTGATAGGCTTGTAGGAAAATCCTTGCGATAAAATCTGAAAAGTAAAACCTGAAAGATAAGAACTTGATAGGCATGCGGGAAGTGGAAACATGAAAGTTATGTGGGAAGGGAGGTTAGGAAAGAATGTTTCGGGAAGAGTTCAAAAGGGAAAGCTCGAAAGGCTTGCGATTTTGGATTTCGAGAATACCTTGGACACAATGAAATATCATCCCTATGGAGAGAGCTCGAAGAAATGATTCTGATAGGATTGCAAGTTTTGAGTTCCACGTCAGACATGACATGTCAGCATAACACATCATGTGATGCGTCGAAATAACAGACATAAAATAATGATATGTTGGAGGCCACGTAATATGCTAGGAAATATGGTTCCAATCCGGTGTAATGACATCAAAGATATCGAATGTTGGGTCAGGTAGACATGTGAGATCAAGTTCGAGAGTGCGTGAATTTGGACAAGACAAGTGGTGAGCAACCAATGGGTAATGGGAGGTCATGTCATATGACATGTCAACGCCATGTAGGGTGACACCTCAACTGAATAGGAGCTTGATTCCAATATGGCTTGTTGATGTCATAAATATCATATGGAAATCTAGTCGTTGGATCAAGTTTTTCTATATCATTGACTTATAAGAAGAGAGAATTCAGAAAGAACGTTTCAGAAAGAAAACTTGACATGTAAAACCATATGGAGGAAGTCTAATGAGTCAAACCTGATGATATGAGTCAAAATCGATGGTGAAAGTATGATCAACTTTAGAATCCGATGGTTGGAAAAGCATGTGCAATATTTCAACCCATGAGATGAGCCCAGTAGACTCGTGGTTGCGAGCTTTGGAAACATCACTGAAAAGAGCTATCGTGGAATTCCGAAACAGAAATCCCAAAAATAAAATCCTAATAGGCTTGCGACCTTTGGGTATTGGAAAAAATATAAACGACGTAGATTAACTTCTTGATGGTTAGAGCCCGATAGGGTAAGTCCGATGGTCAGAACCCGATATGGGTCAAGGTTCTACTTGTAGGTCAAAGTTTTGATCATGAATTAGGGTTCTAGTAAAATAATAAACTACAATGAAATTCAGATTTGAAATAAAAATGAATATAAATTGCACATGGTGATTAAATCAAATTCATATGGGGTTTGAGAAAAAATAAGGCTTAATTTTGAATGTTAGAGTCAATGATGATCAAGATTTGATTAGAGAAGAGTCTGTTCAAGAGGAACAAGATTAAAGGCTTCCCATATGCATTTCAAAGTTGAAGCGGTTAGGTAAAGAAATATGGGGTTTCCCGAGGCACATTTGAGGTTTCCATCTCTTTTTATCAATTGGAGGCCCTGCTCTTGAGTTTTCTATATTTTGTGACCAAATTCACACGATCTTCAGTTTCAACATGCTTCTCTTGAGAACTTGAAACAACATAAATATCTTGTAAAGGAAGTGACTGTGCAACCTTGTTACTGCAACCATAAAAATAATAGACTTTGTTATACAAGGAAGAAGATACTTGCTAGTACGTTATAAAATTTACATTATTTCCCCTTGCCATTTTACTAAAATGTCTATGATAAATAGTTAGGCTTGTTAAAAAATGATGAAATGGAAAGAAAGTATTTCTTAGAAGCAATCATCTATGATCTTGACCTCTTATGGACAATCTATTTTTGTAAACAATTGTCATGAAATATGCATGTATCTAATCTCAAACTCTTGGAGAAGATTAAAGATCCTATGATTCTAGTTATGGATTTTAAACTGAGGAATTTGATTAAGTACATGTGAGAGTTCGAGCATGAATATGAGGGAAGCAATGAAAAGATGCAAATGAGCAATATGTCAACCCTTCACTTTTCAATGATGTAGGTAGATGATAGTACAAGCCAATGCACAAGGAAACAACATATCCTTAAAATCAAATTCTCTTCAAGTCATAAAACAAAGAATTAAACTATGAATTCATATGGGATCAACAATACATTCAAATTTAGTTAATGAAATGACATTTAACCCAGTGAGATGACAACTTTTCAGATTTCCTACAACATAAGAGATGGGATGAAGGATGAAATCGAAGTGAAAACATAAGCATGTACAAGGCGTTGATTAGATTGTAGTGGGAAATTTGTATAAGATCAAGATTTAAATTGTTTCCACCACCTTCTCATGGCACCAGTAAGAATGATTGAATGATCAAATCTTAAATTTAAAAGGCCAATTCATATCATAAACCATCCTAAGAGCCTCAATGGAATGTTACTAAAGTTTGCTAGAAAAAGAGCAATGATGCATTATAGATGTCATCCTAGGCTACTCATACTTGACCTTAGGATACCTTAATATCACAATCAAATTGAAATACCAACCTTCAGTTTCCTTTCCTCAACCATACCGTGTATTGATATCTTCTTATTTTGACTCACCTATAGCAACTCTTCAATCTTCTTTGAGAAAATTTGCACCTTTATGAATTCAATAAAAACACTTCAAACCAAGGTATAACATAAAGCACAAAGTCATCATAGAAAAAGAGAAGTTAAATATCAATCAATCATAATCTCAGAAGAGTAAATAAACATGATTAATGGGTACAAGAGTTCCAAAGAAATATTTACAAGAAGTACATCAAAGGATAGAAGGAGTAATGAAAACAAGGACCTATTTAAGATCAACAAACGATATACAATCAACACAGAGATCTTGAGCAATGAAAACCTCCTCAAAGATAAACAATCATTAAATATACAAACCCCTAATCTTGTAGGTAGTCAAGGAATATACAATAGGCTCACAATAGTAATAGATTAGGCAGTATTTCTAAACCAATTGGTGGGGGGGGTGGGGTTGGGGGGCTTTCTTTTTGCTTATAAAAGAAAAATAAAAAGGGGTGATGTTGTGGCCACAACAGGTGGTTAACGTCAGACTTCATTAAGAGTTGGTATATCCTTCGGTCTTGTTGATATTTAACACTTTTTAGAGTCTTCAAGAGAACACCACACGGATAAATCATTTTGCATTATTTGAGAGGTGGTACTCCTCTTTAACAAATATAGTACAAAAATACAGAAAATGCAATAAAGAAAAATCTATGAGAAAGGACCAAGCTTGTTTCTAGAGATGAATATTCACAATAGTAGATATTATACAAGATTGTAAAAGAATAAAATGAGAAATATCACAGAACATCATTTCCATCATAGTATAAATTAAAGCAACACATATCATTTAGAAATACAAGAAATAAGGACCACATATGCAGAGAACTTAACATGATATTTCCATTTAAGACTCAAAGATATTTTGATAGAAATACTCTTGAAATCTCATGCTTAAAACTCAAAGTATGAGAAATCACTAGACATGTGCCCCAAATAGTTCTTTGGGAACCTCAAAAAATATACAAATGTTTGAAAAGATTTTATAATATTCGGAAAATAAAATTCATTCTTCCTAGTGGACTGGGATGGGGATCCCATGGAACCATAAATAGATGAAAATACATGGAAGCAAGAGGAAAAAACGATTAGGAATAGACCTTTGATATTCACATACCATGAAATAGAAAGGTTGGATGATTGCTAATTGAGAGAAAATAAAGAAGATAAAAGCTTAATGAGATGGTTAGTTTACTCACTATGATGGAAAAAAATCCTATTCATTTGCTTGCTGAAGCTTCTTTTGTATATTGCTCAATTGGAGGTGCCTTTATAGTTGTAACTGCTTCTTGAGAATTAGGGTCGATTCTTCTGACCAAGGCATTTCTTAACCACTATTCAATATACTCTCGTATGGTCAATATGCTTGATTTTGAGATTGAATAAGACGCTCCAACTCAGTTACATTAACAAGCTTAAAAAACAAGTCACTTATTTTCAATTGATAACATCACACTCAACAATTATTTCCCGTAAACACTTGATTAACCTTGAACAACATGCATTTATTTGCTTAATTCAGACCTATGATGGAATATATTTTCTCTCTCTGATGGATATCATTCATGCTTGATGCTTGATATTCTAGAACTAAAAGTGTTGACAAATTCCTTATATAAATGTTCATCATTTTCTAGATCTTTTTAGAGATGTTATCTAAGATTTAAAATCCTTGTAGAGATACTAGTTGAACTAGTAGTCAATTCCCAAATATCAAGGATTAAAGTGACCCTCTTTTTAATATTATATCCAACATATTTTTCTAATGGTTGTCAATAAACTTGAAGCCCCTTTAATCTTGAACTTGACTCTAGGGTATCCTCTAAAATATCAAGTGGTCTAATATCAGATATTGGTTCAACAAACAAGGTTTTGGGAATCAAAGCATCTTCTAATTCTTTTATTCTTCTCTTCAATACCAGGTTCTCCTTTTCTTGTTCATCAATAGAATATTCAAGGAATCCCCTGTGGCCTGATGAAATTAAAAAACTGATTCAGATGATTTTTCAGAACGAAATGAAAGCAGAGATATTATAGAGAAATACACATAAATATTGCCAGAAACATAGAGATACAACAATACATGATTTCTATTAACGAAATAAATGTACAAAGACTGTAAAAATACAGAGTGTCGGACTCACTAGAATGGTGGCAACTTTGTCTCTAATAAGAGATGTGACAGCTATGCTCATTCAAAAGAAGATGATTACAATGAGGCTCTGAAGGCCTTTTTATGATTAACATGAATGCCAAAACACTAGACATCCAAAAACCTAACCCTAGGAGATGAAGCACAAAAATTCATGTGGGCCCCGTTGGGGTAAGTTAGTACATTAACTTCCGATGGTTTTAACTTTTGCATACAATCTCCGTTTTAGGAGCATGATAGCCCGTTGGAAAGGTATTTTCGAGAACTATGTATTATGTTGTCAAACTGTGACTTTGTTTATAATTTGACTGTGGCAGGCCAAGAAAACACTATTTAGAGCCCCAAAATGGCTCTAGAAGTACAAAAAGATGCACTGACATGAAAACTTCCAAAATAAGCCAGTTGGAATAGGTGAGCGGCCACCAATATCCACCTGGATGTTGTGTAGGGCTTCAGGACAACCCCGTAAGTGCAGAATCCACAATTACAAAAAAAATTCCCCATTACAGAGAAACATGTTGAACTAAAAACTGTCAAGATGAGCTAGTTGGAATTTGGAACAGGTGGGTGTCCACCAATATCCACCTGGATCAATCCTGCCCCCTTAGGAAGCAACGATATCCTATTGGTTATAGTTTAACTCCTGCTACCCTTCTTGGGTTGACTTGGGTTCAGGTCCTCTTGGTTTCCAACAAAACCCCTTTAAAACTATCGGCCCCTTTGGTAAACGAGAAGGCAACGCAATACACAGGGTGCACTGCGCAGTCTCACCCGAGATAACTCTTATGGGTGGTTGCAATGCTTAGGTGCTTGCATCTTGGGAATTGAGAGGGGGTCTGCGATTAAACTTTGTAGTCTTCATTTATTACTTTAACATTTAATTTATATGGAATACCCTGCCATTCTTTCTCATGCATGTAAAGTAACAGATCTATCTAGTCATTCACACATTTGTCTAACACATAATCATTAACAAAAAAAGAGATACATGACATTCAATCACATAACACATGATCTACCATGGTTCACCCCTCCTGGTCTACGTCCACAAGATTTGGCTGCTCTGCTCTTTTATTATTCTGGTTCCAAAACTATAGTGCCTCGCGCATTACAATTCTCCATCAGAACAGGTCGAGATCTACAATGAGATGAACTAGAACACACCAGGCTCCTCAGCTTGTGATCTAACCCTCAAGATCTACCCTATTTCCTCTCCTCAGCTCAACAACTTACCAAAATAGATTGGACTTATAGTTGCATTAAGCAACAACAACTACTAAACAATGTTCCAACCCCCAAACACCCACTCGAACACAACCACCCCCAACCTAGACCTCATAGGTACCTACTTATACATATTTTTGGCTTACCAGCCATTACATTCTCTTACCAAAACCCTAACTCTATCATGGCTAGGTATTCTTGAATGCGTGTCTCACGTGCCTTCCTTTTCTGCATGCGTGTTTGTTTTGCTCGTGCTACTTTTCCTGCATGCACGTCTGCCTTACACATGTTGCTTCTCCTGCATGTTCCTCCCACATCGTCCTTCTCCCTTAAAAATGGCATGTACCCAACGGGACCCCAACACTGACCTCGTGACTCATCCCGAGTCACTACCTAACTTCCATTTTCTGCCACTGCTTGTACCAGCGCTTCGTACATATCTACTACCCTTTGGCACTGCTCCTAAGCATGGATGCTCCTTGTCGTGATTGATTCAACCACTTGCGTGGTGACTGGTGGTCTTAAGATCTCACCCCCCTCCAAGCCTATCTGTTCGAGGCATGCTTTCGCTGCATCAATCTCCATGACAAACTGTTCTGCCTTTTCATGTAGGGGCTCCAACTGAGCCTGCAGAGTAATCTTGTGTGCCTGCACCGCTTTTTCTTCTTCCTAAAGGTTCTTCATTTCCACGGTCGTCTTGATATTCTATGGAAAGTGACATTGTCCTCTATTGTTGCTTGACATATGCCACTTGTACATGCAATTTATCTTCCTCTCCTTGCAACTCTTGTAGGATCCCATACTCTAGTAGCTAGTCCATAGCTGGCCGCTCTTCTCCAACAGTTCTTTCGCTCTATGTATGTTCTACGAATTTTTTTTTGCAGCTGTTGTCGCATCTTGCTATCTTTGCGCTCAGACTGTTGGGGGACTCGTAGGTACTGCACGCTACTCAGTTCCTTGACCTGCTCTTTATATTATTGCAAAGTCTGCGCTATCTTTGTTATCTTCTCCTTCGAAGATGCTTCCTTTGATACTGTGTCATATGAGATGGCTTGAAAGACTGCATTTATCTGGGTCTCTATTTGGTCCACTTTTTGCTGCGCTATC
This sequence comes from Picea engelmannii, assembly GCA_009831015.1. Taxonomy (NCBI): domain Eukaryota; kingdom Viridiplantae; phylum Streptophyta; class Pinopsida; order Pinales; family Pinaceae; genus Picea; species Picea engelmannii. The sequence goes on from WSFP011308500.1 coordinate 9,510, forward strand.
TCTTTCTTCTGCCCTTCTTGGCTGATGGCTTCCTTCGATACCATATTTTCTTCTTGCGCTATTTGTAGATTCGTCGCATCAGAGCTTGCTCTGGATTGAGTCTTTTGTGCGATGCTAACTTGTAACTTATACATCGCCTTTGTTGGTATCTTAGGCAATGCTAAGTCCAACGTTTCGACATCCTTCACGGGCTTCTGCACTGTTTTCTCATCGATGAACAAGATATCTGGTGTTATGATAAAGTTAGCACTTCCCTGTGCTGTGATTTGTACCGTCTCTCCGATAGGTGCTCCTTCTCTTACTGGCATCGATTTCTCATTTTGTTGATGTTATGCCTTGATCCTCAACTGTTCTAGCACAATTTTTACCTCCTATACCTGTTCCAAAATTGAAGCTCGATGGTTTTCCACATTTTCCCATACTTCTGACAGTCGATCTTCTACTGTCGTGGCTATCAGCTCTACGTCATATGATGTTAGTGATGTTTCCATTTGTTTCCTGTGGGTCTTTGATTTCTTCCTGGCTCCACTTGCTTGCTTCGATGTTCTCTTCCTTTGGGCCTCTGGTTGTTCAGATGCTTCTGGCATCCGTGTATCCATGGCAATATCCTGCTCAACTTCTTCATGCATAGGTACATCTTGTGCCTCTATTTTCACTTCCTTTGCACTCACCTGTCTTGTCGGTCCTCTTGGCGCATGCTCTGTAGCTTGTGGACCCTGTGTAGGACCACATTGTGAATTATTTTGTGTTATAGTTTTCTTCCGAATTGAGTTGCTTGCCCCCACTATACCTATTGTTGTTTTCTTTGCTGGCTAGTGCCATTCCTGCCTATCTGTTATGCGAGGGTTGTGCTACCTTGCGTCTGGAATTGTACTGCTGATGTTTCTCTTGGAATCTATGGCACTTTCCACTACTCTTGGACCTCCATGTGGATTTCCTACGTCGTCACACAGTACTTCAGCTGCAACCACTCCTTGGTTGGGTCCTTCTTTTCCTGTAGCCACATGCTGTGACGTGATGCCCGAAAATTCGCTATTTGTCCATACTCCTGGACAGTTTCTGGTGAGATCCTCCATGTATCTGCCAAGCTATTCTAGATATCTATTAAATACTGCGTGAACATGTCATTGTTGAATTTATTTACCTTGGGATCTGTTGTGCTTCGTAGTGACGTGTAGCACGTTGCGCCACATTTTCCTATCCTTGGCAGGAACACCGTGTATGTAGGTTCGCGCCACCCTATAAGTGCAATGAGGATGAGTAACCACGAGTAGTGAAACTCAGAGCCCCAATCTTGCGCATCCTTACAATCTTCCAGAAATGAGTTGAGTAGATATGGGGCCCAACTCATCGAGCTCCTCTTTTCGCACTGTGTTGCAACTGTTACTACTCCTGTGAGAAATTCTTCTTTTTGGCACTTGCGCATTAATTTGCAACCGATCAATCTGGTTGTAAATCATGTCACAGGATCATTGATGTCATTGATCATGATACCTCTGTTCCCCCTCTTTGTGCCATATTTCGCTTTGATCTCATCTGAAATGGATTTTGCCTTAGTCTTGTCTTCTATGTATTGCTCCGGCTTCTCCCCATCTATGGGTAGCCCTGTAATCTCTGCAATGAGGTCAACATTGATCATTACTGGCATGTCCATCCATAATATGCCTCTGTGCACCCTCGCTAACAATTGTTTAACACATATGTTTATGTGTTTCCCGCACCCGAAGTGCGGTATGTCTAATAAGTTCATGATGTCGATAATGTACAATCCCAGGATCCACTGTGTAGGCTCCAACAGTGGCATGCCTAATGGGCCCTCTCTCCTTCTCTCCATGTAGCTCTGCGCTGCCAAATCCGGGAACTTTGTGGCGTCAGATACATCATGGTCGGAGAATTTAAGGCTATCGGCTCCTCCTACCATGTTTTCCTGATTTTCACTTCATTGGGAATTTTCAACATTACTATAATGAGTTATTCCTGTGTGCGTTGCACACCTTGCGTATTGCTTTCTTCTCTCGAATTATTTTTCCCTTGTGGGAACGATACCCCACCCTCTTGCTCCATTTTCTACTCTGGTTCATGGTCTAGGCCCTGTTGCATGGAATCCATGGCCAGTTCTACTTCCCGTGGCCCTTTTCCCCTGGACGTGTCGAATTTTGTCAGTTCGGCATCCTCTACCAGCTGCTCGGGCTGTTGTGCGGGTTCCTACTCCTCCTCCACATGTAATGTGGTTTTCTCGTACTCCGGTGTGTGGAATTTTTCCACATCCACCACTGTGGGCATCTCGCTAGTTCCGCCTTGTGGTACCTTTGTGCTTCATCCAGTTCTGCTTGGTGCTCCAACCCTTGGTGGTGACATGGTGGTTAAATATGAACTAGAATCTCTCAATTCGACAGATGGTAGCACAATTTTGCACTCTATCGCTCTTCCGCTCGACTCGACGTTTTTATCCTTAGCAAATGACACAGTGGGTCTTTGGATTTATAGATGGATGGGGAAGTGACAGGTGTGTCGCACTGATACTTGTCACTTTTTCACTTTTTGTTGTGTTTCCTGTGCACTATACCTTTCTACCCGTTAAGTGCTCTTCTGTGCGTCGTGTTTTCGAACCTTGGTTTTCTTGCATCACCCTATTTCGTCTGCCCGGTTCTATTTTTTCGAGACCATCTATGTGCCCTGAATTATTTTTATTTTTATTCTTTTTACTTTTTATGGCTTTTCGTCTTTTTTTTTTTTTTTATACGTATCTCTTTACTGTGCGATACTTTCTAAGTACCAGGAGGTCGACTATCCCTATACAACTTAAGTCGATTCCTATTGATCATTCCTCTTAATTCTGTACCTCCTATATATTTCAACAGTACAACTCCCCCATTTGTGACAGTCTTCACTTCACATGGTCCCAACCAATGCATTTTGAATTTCCCTGGGTGCTGAAGAAATTTACTGGCATACACCAAGACTAGGTCTCCTTCCTTGAAATTCTTCCTTTTAATATGTCTTTCATGCCAAGATTTGTCCCTTTCTTTATGTACTTCTTGGTGAAATATTTCTAGAATCCTATCTTCTTCCATCTCCATCAGTTGACTTATCCTTTCTTGTACTGCGCCTCGTTCTGTCATGTTAGTGATTGCTGCTACGCGCAGACTAGGTACCAAAAATTCTAATGGCACAACTGCTTCTTGTCAATAAACCAACCTGAATGGTGTATGCCCTGTCAACTTTTTTGCAGGTAGTCCTGTATGCCCATAATACTGCTGGTATCTTCAAGTCCCAATCGTCCCTGTTGACATTGCAGATCTTTGTCAGTGCATTCTCCAAGATCTTATTAAAGGCTTCCACTGTTCCATTTACTTGAGGGTGATATGGTGTACTCTTTTGATGATAGACTTTTAACTCCTCAGTCATAGCCTTGATAGCACTATTGATGAAGTGAGTGCCTTGGTCACTCATCAAAATCCTTGGGCATCCAAATCTAGTGATCACTTGCTCAAACAGGGAGTGTGTTGTTGTCTCTGCACTGCAATCTTTTACTGGTGCTACTTGTACCCATGTTGGTAAATACTTTGTTGCAGTAATGATATACCTTGCTCCTGACCTCTTTGTTGGTGGATTAATTGGTCCCACAAAATTTATTACCCATTTGTCGAATACTTGCAAGGTTACTTGTGGTCTTAGGGGCATCTCATCCCATCTATTAGGTTTTCCAACCCTTCGACATACATCACATCTTTGGCAGTAGTCCTTTTCATCTTTGTGAATGGTCGGCCACCATAGTCCTGCGTGAAATACCTTCTGCGCGATAGCTTTTCTTGCATAATGTCCTCTAGCTATTCCCTCATGGGCCTCTGCTAAAATCCCGGGCCTTTCATGTTCTAGTACACATCTTCTCAAAATGTTGTCTGCCCCCATATTGTATAAGTGTCCTGCAATCAATTGATAGTCTGTAGCTCTGACTACCAGATTTTTCTTCTACACAATGTTGAATTCTTGTGGCGCGGTCCTTGTGCTCAAGTATTGAATGATGTCAACAAAATATTCATCAGCTACTTGGAATGAAAATAATTGTGCATCAGGGAAGTTGTCCTCTAGATTCGTAGGTTCCTCTCTATTGGTGATCCTTGACAGGTGATTAGGTCCTGCATTCAACTTCCCTGGTTTGATTATCACTTCAAAGTCAAATTCCTGAAACAACAGTAACCATCTACAATTCTGCCCCCCAACACTGGCTTGTTGACTAGGTATTTGAGGGCATAATGGTTTGTGAACATTTTAAAGTGTTTCCCAAGCATATAGTGTCTGAACTTATGCAGTGCATATACCATTGCTAAGACTTCTCTTTCTGTAGTATTGTAGTTCTTCTCTAACTCTGAATTTTTTTTTCTTGCAAACACTATAGGATGGTCTAACTCTCCTGCTCCCGGTTGCACTAGAATATAGACCATCCTATTCTAGCTGAACCACAAGTACAAAGATTGCCCCCACAAAAATGGAAAAGTGAGAGTTGTCCATAATGTTCAGAAAGATGAAATAGTGGAAGACATGGGCAGTAGAATGCCAAGGATCTACGCAGCCCTGGACAACAAGCAAGCATAATGTCAGTCGCACATGATTGAAGTGGAAGGTATGATCAACAACCATGCCTTTACTATTTTAATTGATTCATGGGATAACCATAGTTATATAGATCCTATAGTGGTGGAAAGTTTGCAATTGTCAAGAAGCAAACATGAAAAGTCTTGGTTAGTGCAGCTGGCTACAGGAACCAAGAGGAAAGTCATTGAGTTTGTTAGGTCTTGTCCAGTGGACATGAATGGACCGAGCACAAAGGCTGAATTGAATGTTCTACCTTTGGGTTCTTATGACTATATAGTTGGGATGGATTGGTTGGACTATCACCATGCCATCCCGGACTGTTGTAACAAGGCATTCACTTTCCTGGATGAGGAAGGAAATCGAAAAACAGTCCAAGGAATTCCCAGAGCTGTTGTTATCAGAGAAATCTCAGCAATGCAGCTAAAGAAGTGCTACAGAAAAGGCTGTCAATTATTTGCAGCCCATGTGGAGGAAAAACCTAAGGATAAGGTGTCAAGTATCGAAGACCATGCAGTACTAAAAGAGTTTGAAGATGTATTCTAGGAGGTACTCGGATTACCCCCGAAGAGAGATATTGATTTTTTTGTAAACTTGATGTCTGGAACAGCTCCAGTATCGAAAGTTCCTTACAGAATGAGTACGTTGGAGTTGAAAGAATTGCAATTGTAGCTTGAGGAGCTCCTGATGAAGGGGTATATATGCCCAAGCGTGTCACCTTGGGGTGCCCCAGTCCTGTTCATGAAGAAGAAGGACGAGACACTGATATTGTGTATCGATTTCAGACAATTGAACAAAGTAACTGTAAAGAACAAGTATCCTCTGCCGAGGATCGATGATCTCATTGATCAGTTGAAGGATGCCAAGATATTTTCAAAGATAGATCTCAAGTTAGGATATCACCAGGTAAGAATCAAAGATGAAGACATCAACAAGACCACCTTCGGAACAAGGTATGGTCATTATGAATTCACAGTGGTGTCGTTTGGGCTGTCGAACATACCCGTTGTTTTTATGTGCCCGATGAATGGTGTATTCAGAGACTATCTGGACAAGTTTGTCATAGTATTTTTGGATGACATCCTAAGGTATTCCAAGTCAGGAGCATGAACAACATTTGAGGATGGTGCTTCAGGTGCTAAGAGAGCACCAACTGCATGCCAATTTGAGCAAATGCTCGTTTTATAAAAAATAGATCCATTACTTGGGACATATCATTTCAAAGGACGGGATAGTTGTAGATCCTGAGAAGATAGAAGCCATCAAAGAATGGTCGGCGCCTAAAAACGTGACAGAAGTCAGATCCCTTATGGGTCTAGCTAGCTATTACAGAAGGTTCATTGCAGGGTTCTTGAGGATAGCTCACCCTATCACTTCCTTGCAAAGGAAGGAGAAGAAATTTCAGTTGACAGAGGAATGTGAGAGAAGCTTCCAACAATTGAAGCAATGTTAACCAGTGCTCCAATCCTGAGGATTGCAGATCCGAATGAAGACTTTGTAGTGTGTACAAATGCATGCAAAGAAGGACTAGGAGGAGTCCTCAGTCATAAGGAATTCATAATTTGTTATGAATCTAGAAAGTTGAAAGAGCACGAAAGGAACTATGCAACTCATGATTTGGAGTTGACAACCATAATACACACTCTAAGGAAATGGAGGCATTACCTCATGGGAAGGAGGTTCGAACTGAGGATAGACCATATCGGTATGAAGTACTTGTTTGATCAACCAACCTTGAACGCTAGACAGAGTAGGTGGTCGGAGTTTCTCTGTGAGTACGATTTTGATATTAAGCATGTCAAAGAGAAGGAGAATAAAGTGGCTAATGCACTCAGCAGGAGAATGCATGAATTACATGCTACAACCATTAGCATGTACCGAACTAATATTAAAGGCAGAATTTCAGAGGCCGCAAATACAAATTTGCAGTACAGGGATTTGGTAGCAAAGCTACAACAAGGTAAGATGCCACAGGAAGTGGAGAATTATAAATTGAAAACTGATGGAATACTTCTGTACAAGAACAAAATTTATGTACCTAATGTCCAGGACTTGAAACTTATGATTTCGAATGAAATGCATAATGTGCCTTATGTCGGGCACCCTGGATATCAGAAAATTGTGGCAGCAATCAAGAGCCATTACTTTTGGCCAGGTATGAAGAAAAAAATTGCAGATTACATTGCTATATGTATGGAGTGACAGAAGGTTAAAGCTGAGCACAGACACCCAACAGGGTTGCTGCAACCTTTACCCATTCCTGAGTGAAAGTGGGAGGTAGTGACAATGGATTTCATCACAGGATTTCCCAGGACCGACAAGCATCATGATTCAATCATGGTGGTGGTGGACAAGCTTACGAAAAATGCCCATTTTATTCCGTTAAATACTACTCACAAGGAAGCGAATGTTGGTGACATATTTATGAGGGAAATAACATGATTGCACGGTATTCCCAAGACAATTGTGTCTGATAGGGACCCAAAATTTACCTCAAAATTTTGGAAAGGGTTATTCAAGGGGTTTAGAACAAGTCTGAACTTCAGCACTGCTTATCATCGTGAGTCTCATGAACAGACAGAGAGGGTGAACAGAGTAATAGAATACATGCTAAGGATGTATGTGATGGACACACCATATAAATGGGAAGACTACCTACACTTAGTAGAATTCACCTACAACAATGGGTAACAAGCATTGTTGAAGATAGGCCCATTTGAAGCACTTTATGCCAGAAAGTGCAATACTCCAGTAAGCTGGGATAATCCAGCTGATAGAGCAGTAGTTGGGCTAGAGTTGCTCAAGGAAATGGAAGAGCAAATGTTGAAGATTAAGCAGAATTTGAAGGCTGCCCAAGACAAGCAAAAAAGTTATGCTGATAAAAACAGAACCCACAGAGAGTTTAAAGTGGGCAATCATGTTTTCCTGAAAGTGAAATCCAATAGAAGTTCCCCGAGGCTGGGAAACTGCTCGAAGTTGGCAGCCAGATTTTGTGGGCCATTTGAAATCCTAGAAAGGATTGGGCCAGTTGCATTTATGCTTGCATTACCTGCATCCATGACTGTACATAATGTGTTTCATATTTCATTGCTTAAGAAATATACACCTAATGCTAATCATGTAATTGATTGGAATGTGATCCAGGTGGAGCAAGAAGGTGTCCTGCAAGTGCATCCTGTGCACATATTGGACCGGAAAAGCAAACAGCTCCAAAATCGAGCCATAGGGCTTATAAAGGTCCAGTGGACCTGGTACGGTCCTGAGGACGTGACATGGGAGCATGAAGATGCTATGCGGGTATAATACCCGCATCTTTTTGATACTGTGTAAAGAGATGCACTGAGGACAATGCAAAAATAAGGGGAGGGGTTTGTAACACCCCAAGGACGTGCCCCAGTTATATTATGAATTGTAATCATGTTTTGTAGGCTGGTGAGCCAAGTGTTGATAAGCTGGTGGGCTTATGTGTTTATTAGGCTGGATAGCCTAAGTGTTAAAGGACATGAGCCTATTTTTGTATATGTAATTATGCAGAACATTAATAAAGATTAAACATCACTGCATGCAGATCGACCACGAAGAAAGAGTGACGGGGGACTAAGCTTCCACAGGATGGGTAAGGGAAAAGGGGTTGAAAGGTTGGAAAAAGGGGTTAAGCTTAGGGGCTTAAGTCCTTGAGAATAATAATTTATTATTATTCCAAAGTTGTGTGACAAACATGTTTTTATCCTAAGTCATGGGAAAGGCATCATGTGCAAAAAGGGAACGCATGTAGCTCCAGGAAGACAAGTGTCGACATGGGCGCATGTAGTTAAAAGCTGAAGCGTCCGCTGTGTTGGGGGTTCTCTTACCATTTACCATCCTCCGTGAATTGGGTAGAGTCTCCGCGAGTGCCCTCTGGATACCCTCACGCATTTATGAAAACTAGAACCGTGAAGCCAACCGGTGTATTCACATGAATCCCATGGCCTCTGTATTCGACCTTTGCAATATTCACACACGCATCTAAGATCTGAAATCCGTGAATTGTTCTATGTCTTCTAAGGAACCCAACACCTGAGTAATTTCCTTATTTGTGCCGTGTTTTAGCATGGGCTATTGCCGCCTACGGTGCCATGCCCATCTATTGTTGCTACTGTTATCCCTGTGTGAATGAGTGTTGAACCATTGTTGTTGTCCTCACCTAGCTGGAGCTGAGTCAAGGAGTGTGCTGAGGAAGCGGGTTGTCAGGCCCATGGTAGAAGAGGCAAGTTTTTCAGGCTTGTGAGTAGCTCTCTCCAGGTGAGAGAGTCTGCTAGGAAGTGGTTTTCTCCTATAGAGAGTCCAACACCAGATATGGAGCTCTGAGAATTCCTTATCCGACCTGTTGCTGAGACCCAGAGAGGGAGGTGAAGCACCGATGGACTATGCTTATAAAGGTGTATACTCCTAGGTGGAACATGCATGTGGGGAATGAGAGTCCGTGAGTAGTGGGCGTAAGAAGGCTCCTAGAGAGAATCCTTTCAGTTTCTTTGTGCAATTTTCCTATAACCTCAACCTAGTCTAGGATTCCTTTGCCCTGGGTGGAGCTTGCTCCTAGCTCGGTGGTGACACACTACTGAGCATGATGAGCAGTGTGGTCTAATGCTGGGAGGTTCGAGGAAGGTCTGCACGTAGTTGGTGGAGTTACTCCAGTTCCAAAGATAAGTATCATTATGTGTTTAATTTCAATTAAAATGCATGTCTATGATGCTTGTATCTTTTCATGTATTCCGTTGAATGTATGAATTACTGTTAATTCCATTAATGATGTATGTTAGTAATAATTTCGTGTTTATTTTGTATTGTTTGGTTAAATATGCATATTAAATATATATGTATGAGAATATTATGTGTAGTAGCATTGCTCGACAGTGAGGTTGATGGCCGGGAACGTTACAAGATACATCAATACATGATTTCTATTAATGAAATATGTTGAGTCTCCATTTTGACACTTCTAATGCCCTATATTACCCTGTATCTGAGGCTATGTTTCCTATGTTATAAGTAGATACTTGACTGTTTCCTCCATAAACATACCTGATAACCTTGTTCATGTACATAGAGAGGTAACTTATGATTAAGGCATGTTTTGTTTAATTTTCTTGAGTTAATTCAATTAAAATGTTTGATTTTGTATAATCCTAATCATTTGACTCATGAGCAGTCTATTCCGGTACCTCAACATTCTAGTATTGCAAGCTACAGTCTATTCCGGTACCTCAACATTCTGGTACTAAGTCATGCGCCATTTCGGTACTTCCCATGCACCTAATCTGGTACTCAGATTCGCGACCGTGTGTATTCCGGTACTAAACCCTTGTTTCCAGAATTCACCTGTTGAACGAGTATGTTGATGAAGATTTTGAGAAGTCAGTTGGATCGAAGCCTCCAAATCAGTTTTCCAGATCACGATAGACTCCATCACTCATGCACTTCGTGTCATGAGGATGAAGTCCATCCCTAGAGATTCAATGTAAATACCAATTGTAATATTTTAAAAACTGTTTGATGCTTATCCTTAGATCTTGATAGTATCGACTCACCTTCTTTATAAGGGATGTTGTATAGGCGATAAGATATAAAGGATGAATGTAATGAAGCAAGTCATAAGAACCATATGACACATATTATTTTTATGTACGAGATGATGAACTGCTGATTCAATTTACCAGTTGAAGAAATACAAATGATCTGTTATGCAAATTCCTGAGTATGATTAGAACGTTTTAGTCTGTCATCTTTTTAGAGGTACCTTGTTGGTTCGGTAAGGGCCCACCACCCCAACTAGGGTAAAAATCCCTGTATATTCTTTGTGTGATTGTGTGAATATTTAACAGTGGTGTGTTGTTAACGATTTCAGATCCATTTTAAAAGTTCAACATGAAATCATTTGTTTCTAAATGGTGAGTAATCAGATACTAGATCGAATAGATAGTTCCTCTTTCTAATATTGCAGGTTAACATTTAATTGTTTTATGTGTGGGATTGTTAAGCAAATGATATTTTGAGTTTGTGATTATAGTGTTCTCAGTAGGCACAGGAACCAAAGGACTTTATCTCTCATTTTCATGTTCTATAATGAAGTCTCTCAGTCATGCTGACCATTCCTTGTACTAAAGAAGGTTTGCTTGAATTGAACAGAGTTAGAATTGATTTATGTTTCAAGAGTGGCTGGAGTTGATTGTCAATCACTGTTTTTGATTGCTACAGGAAATAAGCTCTTAAGTTCATCTCTCTAATTCATAAGCCTAGAATGAACAGACTTGTCACCTAGAAAAGAACCTTTTGATTGACTATTTGCTTGAGAAGTTTTATTATCAGTTTTCTTTTCTAAGTTTGAAGTTGTGTGAGGTATTAAAAAATCTTAGAAACAAAGTATTATGTTATTAATTATTTAGTGCTTAAGCTATATACAACAGACATAGGTAGGTTACCTTTTCTAGGCACATATAGTGTAACAACTCTTTCGATTACGAATCTCAGATTGACATATAAATGAATGTAATATATATTGAACATATTTATACACAAACAACATAAATGTACAAAGACTGTAAAAATACAGACTTCCAGACTTGCTAGAATGGTGGCAGCTTTATCTCTGAGAAGAGATGTGACAGATACGCTCATTCACAAGAACATGATTACAATGAGGCTACGAAGGTCATTTTATGATAAACATGAATGCCAAAACCCTAGACATCCAAAAACCTAACCCTAGGAGATGAAGCGCCAAAATTCATGTGGGCCCTATTGTGGTAAGTTAGTACATTAACTTCCTGGGGTTGTAACTTTTGCATACGATCTCTGTTTTAGGCATGTGACAACCCGTTGGAAAGGTCTTTTCGAGAACTATGAATTATGTCATCAAACCATGAATTTGTCTATAGTTTGACTATGGCAGGCCAAGAAAACATTGTTTAGAGCCCCAAAGGACCCTGGAAGTACAAAAAGATGTACTGACACGAAAAATTCCAAAATAAGCCAATTGTAATAGGTGGGTGACCACCAATATCCACCTGGATACTGTGTAGGGCTTCAGGACAACTCCGTAACTACATAACCCACAATTGCAAAGAAATGTCCCCATTACAAAGAAACATGCTGAACTGAAAAATGTCAAGATGATCCAGTTGAAATTTGGAACAGGTGGGTGGCCACCAATATACACCTGGATCAATCCTCCCCCATTAGGAAGCAATGGTCTACATTGCGTTGAGTTCCCGGGGAAGAGGGGAAAGCATTTTCTAAATATGAATCTTGCTAAGATGCATGCCTTGTTGGAGAAGTTGTGCCGCTTGGTTTGTGGAAGGCTGTCACAAACCTGTTGCTGGAGGGGTTGAATATATTCCACCAACCTATTGTCTCTGGGCTTGATGGGGCATTGTGTACGCACCATTGTAGGTGAAGAACAATATCCTTTTTCTCTTCTGCAATCTGCTTCTACATGATAGAAGGTGTTGAGGCTGTAGTGGTTGTAGTGGCCTTCTGTGCATCCTTTGAATAGACTGTGAAGAGGATGAATTTTGCAGTATGAGAGATTACCTTGCGACACTATTTTGGTGGAACAATAGTTGAAACTACCTCTGATATCCTATAGAGATGACCCCCTAGAGTAATAATGATACTATGGGGTCGAGACTCATAAACAACATGACTTTTCCACATATATGGCTATCCCGAAACAACATTACATACATCAATAGGGGCAATATCACACCCTACCTGATCCTTGAAGGGATGGATGCCATAGGACATGTGACACTGTTGGTTGACACAAAGATCTCATCCCTGGTGAATCCACCCGATGTTGTATGGATGCGGGTGTGGTGTTGTCAATAACCCCAACTGTTTGATGACCTCAGGTGAGATGAGGTTCTTCTCACTGCCATTATAAACAAAGAAATGTAATAGGGTCCCCTTCACCCACACATGTGAATGGAAGAGGCTCTCCCCCTCTTCAAGATGTACTGGCTCTTCTGGTTGAATTGTTGCAGTAGGGACAATAACAATGGAGTCTACGTCGATGATATATGTGTTTTCAATATTTTCTGGATTAGATTCCGAATCATTGTTTGGTTCCTTGTCCTTGACCTCGACCACCAATGACCATTTCAAGTGACATTCATCGGTGTTGTGCCAAGAGATTTTGTGGAAGTTACACCACTTCCTAGTGTCATTCTTCATCTTTCCTTTACCCTTATTTTCCCGTGTCCTGGAATGGTTGTTGGGAGGCTTTTGGTTAGGGTCGTATTTACCATGCTTTGGTTGTTATGGATTTACAAACCCGAACTGCCATTTGTTCTGGTGCCTAAATTTCTGCTCGATTTTGACAGCATATCGCTAGGCAACTCCCAATAATGAGATGTTTAGGAAATCCATTTCGGTCAAGATGTACCTATGCAAAGCCCCAAGATACTTTAGAACCACATGTCGCTCTGAGTCTTTGATACCCAACTTGGTGTGCAAGGTATGGAAAGTATTTTTGAATGCCGACACTGTTTGGCTCTTCTCTTGCCGTAGTGTGTTCCATTTCATGTATTGGTCTTCATAGTTATCAACATGGTAGTATTTTTCCTTGACCGCATCCACAAAAAAATTCCAAGTGGGCTCGACCCCATATATTCCAGATTCCTCTGTGGAAATTTTCTCCCAGTAAGTTTCCCAACAATGTTTGACATGGGGGAGAGCCTTGAGGAGTGTGAAGGTGATCTTTTCCTTGTCAGAAAAATTGTGAATAGAGAAATAACCTTCTAGAAGATTTAACTAGTTTTCTAAGGCATCCGCATCTATCTAACATTCAAATACTGGAATATAAAAATTAAATTTTACCTTGAAGGGAGAGGTTCCACCAAAGTGGTCGCTTGATGAATATTCCCATGTTGCTATTGGCTGGCGTTGAAGGATGTGGGAAAAATTCTCCATCATTTCATCCCTCTGTCGCGCGAGAGCTTGCTCAAGCAACATGTTAATAGAATCTTCTGCTCCACCATTTTTCTTTTCTCCCACCATAGAGGGTTTCATGGGTGTGCGAGAGTGATTTTCCTCAAGAGAGACAAGCTTGAGACCCAACTAGCTATACTTGGATCCTGTCGGGGACATGCACTGAAAAATGATCACGAGCAACCTGCTCTGATACCACTGATCTAGATTATTTTTTGGAACAAAATGAAAGCATATATATTACAATTAAATAAACATAAATAGTGCTAGAAACAAAGAGATACATTAATACATGATTTCTATTAATGAAATAAATGTATAGAGATTGTAAAATAGAGAGTGCCAGGCTCACTAGAATGGTAGCAACTTTATATCTGAGAAGAGATGTGATGACTATGCTCATTCGCAAGAAAATGATTACAATGAGGCTTTGAAGGCCTTTTTATGATAAAAATGAATGCCAAAACCCTAGACATAAAAAAACCTAACCCTAGGAGATGAAGCTCCAAAAGTCATGTGGGCCCCGTTGGGGTAAGTTAGTACATTAACTTCCCGAGGTCGGAACTTTTGCATACGATCTCTGGTTTAGGTGTGTGATAGCCCATTGGAAAGGTCTTTTCACTAACTACACATTAGGTTGTCAAACTGTGACTTTGTACATAGTTTGACTGCGACATGACAACAAAACACTGTTTAGATCCCCAAAACTGCCCTAGAAGTACATAAAGATGTACTGACACAAAAACTTCCAAAATAAGCCAGTTGGAATAGGTGGGCGGCCACCAATATCCATCTGGATGTTGTGTAGGGCTTCAGGACAACCCCTTAAGTGAAAAAACCACAATTACAAAGAATTGCCCCCATTACAGAGAAACATGCTGAATTGAAAACTGTCAAGATGAGGCAGTTGGAAATTGGAACAGGTGGGTGGCCACCAATATCCATATGGATCAATCCTCCCCCTTTAGGAGGTAATGGTGTCCATTGCATTGAGTTCTCGGGGAAGAGGGGAAAGCATTTTCTGAATTTGAATCTTGGTGAGTTATGTGCCTTGTTGGAGAAGTTGCGTTGCTTGGTCCGTGGAAGGTTGTCAGGAACTTGTTTTTGGTGGGGTTGAATATGTTCCACCAACCTGTTGTCTCTGGGTTGGAAGAGGAATTGTGTAGGTGACATTGTAGGTGAATAAACAATGTCTTCTTTATCTTCTACAATATGCTTATGTAGGATAGAAGGTGCTAAGGCTGTGGTGGTTGTAGTGGCCTTATGTGCATCCTTTGAACAAACTGTGAAGAGGATGAATTTTGAAGTATGAGAGATTACCTTGCGGCACTGTTTTGGTGGAACAATAGTTGGAACTACCTCTGGTATCATGTAGAGATGACCCCCTAGAGTAATAATGACACTACAGGGTCAAGACTCATAAAAAACATGACCTTTCCACATATATGGTTGGTCCAAAACAACATCACAAACATCAAAAGGGGAAACATCACACACTACCTCATCCTTGAAGGGTTGGATTCCATAGAACAGGTGACACTGCTGCCTGACACAAAGATCTCGTCCCTGGTGAACGACCTCAGCTGAGATGAGGTTCTTCTGACTGCCACTATCAACAATGAAATGTAATGGGCTCCCCTTCACCCACATTTGTGAATGGAAGAGACACTCCCCCTCTTTAGGATCTACTGGCTCTTCTGGTTGAATTGTTGCGGTCACAACAATAGTAGTGGGATCTACGTCGATGATCTGTCTATTTTCAATATTTTTTGGATCAGAGCCTGAATCAGGGTTTGACTCCTTGTCTTTGACCTCAGCCACCAACGACCATTTTGATCGACATTCATCATTTTGTGCCAAGGGATTTTGTGTAAGTCACACCACTTCCCAGTGTCATTCTTGAATTGGTTGTCAGGAGGCTACTCAGTAGGGCCATATTTAACATGCTTTAGTTGTTTCAGAATTGCAGACCTGAACTCCTATTTGTTCTAGTGCCTAAATTTCTGCTCGATTTTGACAACATATCGATAGGCATCTTCCAATGATGAGATGTTTACGAAATCCATTTCACTATGGATGTACCTATGCAGAGCCCCACAATGTTTCAGAATGAGATGTTGCTTGAAGTCTTTGATACCCAATTTGGTGCACAAGGTATGGAAAGTATTTGTGAACTCCGACACTTTTTGGCTCTTCTCTTGCTGCAATGTGGTCCATCTCATGTACTGGTCTTCATAGTTATCAATAGGGTAGCATTGTTCCTTGACCGCATCCAAAAATAAATCCCAAGTTGGCTTAGCCCCATATATTCCAGATTCCTCTATGGAACTTTGGTCCCAGTAAGTTTCCCACCAATGTTTTACATGGGGGAGATCCTTGGGGAGTGCGAAGGTGATCTTTTCCCTATCAGACAAATTGTGAACATAGAAATAAACTTCTAGCAGATTTAACCATTTTTCTAAGGAATCTGCATCTATATGACCTTCAAATATGAGAATATCAACATTAACTTGTACCTTGAAGGGAGAGGCTCCTCCAAAGTGGCTACTTGATGAAGATAGGCATGTTTCTATTGGCAGACGTTGAAGAATGTGGGAAAAATTCTCCATCATTTCATCCCTCTGTCGCGCGAGAGCTTGCTCAAGAAAAAGTTTGATAGAATCTTCTGCTCCACCGTTTTTATTTTCTGCCGCCATAGTGGATTTCTTGGGAGTGCGAGAGAGATTATACTCAAGAGAGACAAGCTTGAGACCCAAATTACTATACTCAAACCTCTTCGGGGACATGCACGCAAAAACAATCAAGAGAAGCCTGCTCTGATATCACTGATCCGTAGTATTTTTCATAAGAAATGACAGTAGAGATATTACAGTGAAATACACATAAATATTGCAAGAAACAGAGAGATACATCAATACATGATTTCTATTAATGAAAGAAATGTACAAAGACTGTAAAAAAATAGAATGCCAAAATCGCTAGAATGGTGGAATCTTTATCTACTAGAAGATATGTGATGGCTATGCTCATTCACAAGAAGATGATTACAATGAGGCTCTGAAGGCCTTTTTATGATAAACATGAATGCCAAAACCCTAGACATAAAAAAACATAACCCTAGGAGATGAAGCACCAAAATCATTCATATTTTCTAGATCAGATTCTGAATCAGGGTTCGACTCCCTGTCTTTGACCTTGACCACTAATGACCGTTTCGAGGGACATTCATTGGTGTTGCGCTAGAGGCTTTTGTGGAATTTGCACCACTTCCTAGTGTCATTATTCATCTTTCCTTTACCATTATTTTCATGTGTCTTGGACTAGTTGTTGAGAGGCTATTGGTTAGGGCCATATTTACCATGCTTTGGTTGTTGCATATTTTCATACCTGAACTCCCATTTTTTCTGGTGCCTAAATTTCTGCTCCATTTTAACATCATATCGATAGGCAGCTCCCAATGATGAGATGTTTAGGAAATCCATTTCAATTTGGATGTACCTATGTAGAGCCCCATGGTATTTCAAAAACAAATGTCTCTCAGAGTCTTTGATACCCAACTTGGTGCTAGTGGTATGGAAAGTATTTTTGAACTTCGACACATTTTGCCTCTTCTCTTGCCGCAGTGTGGTCCATCTCATGTACTGGTCTTCATAGTTATCAACAAGGTAGTATTGTTCTTTGAACTCATCCAAAAAAATATCCCAAGCGGGCTCGACCCCATATATTCTAGATTCCTATGTGGAAATTTTCTCCCAGTAAGTTTCCCACCAATGTTTGACATGGAGGAGAGCTTTTAGGAGTGCGAAGGTGATCTTTTCCCTGTCGGAAAAATTGTGAACATAGAAATAACCTTCTAGCAGATTTAACCATTTTTCTAAGGCATCCACATCTATCTGAAGGGAATATAAAAATTAACTTGTGCCTTGAAGGGAGAGGTTCCTCCAAAGTGGTTGCTTGATGAATATGTGCCTAGTTCTATCGATAGGCGTTGAAGGGTGTGGGAAAAATTCTCCATCATTTCGTCCATCTTTCACGCGAGATATTGCTCATGCAACAAGTTAATAGAATCTTCTGCTCCATAGTTTTTCTTTGCTACTACCATAGAGGGTTTCTTGGACGTGTGAGAGTGATTTTCCTCAAGAGAGACAAGCTCGAGACCCAACTTGCTATACTCGAACCTCGTCAGGGACATGCACTGAAAAACGATCAAGAGAAACCTACTCTGATACCAATGATCCAGATGATTTTTCAGAACGAAATGAAAGAAGATATATTACAGTGAAATACACATATATATTAACATAAACAGAGAGATGCAACAATAGATGATTTCTATTAATGAAAGAAATGTAAAGAGACTGTAAAAATACAGAGTGCCAAACTCGCTAGAATGGTGGCAGCTTTATCTTCGAGAAGAGATGTGATGGCTACACTCATTCACAAGAAGATGATTGCAATGAGGCTCTAAAGGCCTTTTTATGATAAACATGAATTCCAAAACCCTAGACATCCAAAAAACTAACCCTAGGAGATGAAGCGCCAAAATTCATGTGGGCCCCATTGGGGTAAGTTAGTACATTAACTTCCCGGTGTCATAAAATTTTCACACAATCTCCGTTTTAGGTGTGTGATAGTCCGTTGGAAAGGTCTTTTTGAGAAATACACATTATACCGTCAAACAATGACTCTATTTATAGTTTGACCGTGGCAGGCCAAGAAAACACTGTTTAGAGCCCCAAAATGACCCTAGAAGTACAGAAAAATGTATTGGCATGAAAAAATACAAAATAATCTTGTTGGAATAGGTGGGCAACCACCGATATCCACTTGGATGTTGTGTATGGATTTAGGACAACACCATAATTGCAGAACCCACAACTAAGAAGAAATGTCCCCATTAGACAGAAATGTGGTGAACCGAAAACTGTCAAGATGAGGCAACTGGAATTTGGAACAGGTGGGTGACCATCAATATCGACCTAGATCAATCCTCCCCCCTTAGGAGGAAATGGTATCCATTCCATTGAGTTCCCGAGGAATAGGGGAAAGGGTTTTCTCAATTTGAATCTTGGTGAGCTGCGTGCCTTGTTGGAGAAGTTGCGTTGCTTGGTCTGTGGAAGGCTGTCATGAACCTGTTACTGGTGGAGTTGAATCTGTTCCACCAACCTGTTGTCCCTATTGTCTACAGGATAGAAGGTGTTGAGGATGCATTGGTTGTAGTGGCCTTTTGTGAATCCTTTGAACATACTCCGAAGAGGATGAATTTTGCAGTATGATAGATTACCTAGCGACACTGCTTTGGTGGAACACTAGTCGAAACTACCTCTGGTATCCTATAGAGATGACCCCCCAGAGCAATAATGACACTACGTGGTAGAGACTCATAAATAACATGAAATTTCCACATATATGGTTGGCCCAAAAAACATCACAGATATCAAGAGGGGAAACATCACACACCACCTCATCCTTAAAGGGTTGGATGCCATAGGACATGTGACATTGTTGGATGAAACAAAGATCTCGTCCATGGTGAAGCCACCCGATATTGTATGGTTGCGGGTGTGGTGTTTTCGACAACCCCAACTGTTTGATGACCTCATCTGAGATGAGGTTCTTTTGGTAGCCGCTATTAACAATGAAATGTAACAAGGATCCCTTCACCCACATCTGTGAATGGAAGAGGCACTCCCCCTCTTTAGGATCTACTGGCTCTTCTCAGTGAATTGTTGTGGTCGTGATAGTAGAAGTGGGGTTTGCATCGATGATCTGTCTATTTTAAATATTTTTTGGATCAAATTCCGAATTGGAATTCAACTCCTTGTCTTTGACCTCAGCCACCAATGACCGTTTCGAGCGACATTCATTGATGTTGCGCTAGGGGATTTTGTGGAAGTCGCACCACTTCCTAGTGTCATTCTTCGTCTTTCCTTTACCCTTATTTTCTTATGTCTTGGACTGGTTGTCAGGAGGATGTTGCTTAGGGCCTTCTTTACCATGATTTTTTTGTTGTGTATTTGCAAACCCAAATTCCCATTTGTTCTGCCTAAATTTCTGCTCGATTTTGACAACATATCGATAGGCAACTCCCAATGATGAGATGTTTAGGAAATCCATTTTGGTTTGGATGTTTCTATGCAAAGCCCCATGGTATTTCTGAACCAAATGTCACTCAAAGTCTTTGGTACCTAGCTTGTTACGCAAGGTTTGGAAATAATTTGTGAACTCTGACACTATTTGGCTCTTCTCTTGCTGCAGTGTGGTCCATCTCATGTACTGGTCTTCATAGTTATCAACAAGGTAGTATTCTTCCTTAAACACATCCATAAAAAAATCCCATGTGGGATTGGCCCCATATATTCCATATTCCTCTGTAGAACTTTGGTCCCAGTAGGTTTCCCACCAATGTTTGACGTGGGGGAGATCCTTGAGGAGTGCGAAAGTGATCTTTCCCATGTTGAAAAAAATGTGAACATAGAAATAACCTTCTAGCATATTTAACCATTTTTCTAAGGCATCTGGATCTATCTGACCTTAAAATACAGGAATATCAAAATTAATTTGTACCTTGAAGGGAGAGGTTACTCCAATGTGGCCGCTTGATGAAGATGAATTTGTTGCTATCGACAGACATTGAAGTATGTGGGAAAAATTCTCCATCATTTCGTCCCTCTGTCGTGCGAGAGCTTTCTCAAGAAACATGCTAATAGAATCTTCTTCTATGATGTTTTTCTTTTCTTCCACCATAGAGGTTTTCTTGGGCATGTGAGAGCGATTTTCCTCAAGAAATACAAGCTCGAGACTCAATTTGCTATATTCGGACCTCGTCAGGGACATGCACTAAAAAATGATCAAGAGAAGCCTGCTCTGATACCACTAATCCAGATTATTTTTTGGAATGAAATAAAAGCAGAGATATTATAGTGAAATACACATAAATATTGCCAGAAACAGAGAGATACAACAATACATGATTTCTATTAATGAAAGAAATGTACAAAGACTGTAAAACTACAGAGTGCCAAACTTGCTAGAATGGTGGCAACTTTATCTAAGAGAAAATATGTGACGGCTACACCCATTCACAAGAAGATGATTACAATGAGGCTCTGAAGGACTTTTTATGATAAACATGAATGCCAAAACCCTATAAATCCAAAAACCTGACCCTAGGAGATGAAGCACCAAAATTCATGTGGGCCCCATTGGGGTAAGTTAGTACATTAATTTCTCGGGGTCATAACTTTTGCATACAATCTTCGTTTTAGGTGTGTGATAGCCTATTAGAATGGTATTTTCGATAACTACACATTATTCCATCAAACTGTGACTCTGTCTACAATTTGACCATGGAAGGCCAATAAATCACTGTTTAGAGCCCCAAAATGGCCCTGGAAGTACAAAAGGATGTACTGACATGAAAAATTCCAAAATAAGCCAGTTGGAATAGGTGGGAATCCACCAATATCCACCTAGATGCTGTGTATGGATTCAGGACAACCCCATATATGAAAAAACCCACAATTACAAAGATATGTCCCCATTACAGAGAAATGTGTTGAACTGAAAATTGTCAAGATGAGCCAGTTGGAATTTGGAAGAGGTGGGTGGCCACCGATATCCATCTGGATCAATCCTCCTCCCTTAGGAAGAAATGGTATCCATTGCTTTGAGTGTCTAGAAAAGAGGGTAAAGCATTTTCTGAATCTGAATCTTGGTGAGCTGCGTGCCTTGTTGGAGAAGTTGTGTTGCTTGGTCTGTGGAAGGTTGTCACGAACCTATTGCTAGTGGGGTTAAATTTGTTCCACCATATTGTTTTTTCTCTTCTTTAATTTGCTTCTGCATGATAGAAGGTGCTGAGGCTTAAGTGGTTGTAGTGACCTTATGTGCATATTTTGAACATACTGTGAAGAGGATGAATTTTGCAGTATGAGATATTACCTTGCAGAACTATTTTGGTGCAACAGTTGTCGGAACTACCTCTGGTATCCTGTAGAGCTAACCCCCCCAGAGTAATAATGACACTACAGGCTCAAGACTCATAAAAAACATGACGTTTTCACATATATGGTTGGCCCAAAAAAACCTCATAGATAGAAAGAGGGGAAACATCACACACTACCTCATCCTTGAATGACTGGGTGCCATAGGACAAGCGACACTATTGGCTGACACAGAGATCTTGTCCCTGGTGAAGCCACCCAATGTTGTATAGTTGCGAGTGTGGTGTTGTCGACAACCCTAAATTTTTGACGATCTCAACTGAGATGAGATTCTTCTGGCTTCCACTATCTACAAGGAAATGTAACCGGGTCCCCTTCACCCACATCTATGAATGGAAGAGGCGCTCCCCATCTTCAGGATCTACTAGCTCTTCTGGTTGAATTGTTGCAGTCGCGACAATAACAGTGTTGTCTGCATCGATGATCTGTCTATTTTCAATATTTTTTGGATCATATTCTTAATCAAGGTTCGACTCCTTGTCTTTGAACTTGGCCACCAATGACCGTTTCGAGCGACATTCATCGGTGTTGTGTCAGGGGATTTTGTGGAAGTCGCACCACTTCCTAGTGTCATTCTTCATCTTTCCTTTACCCTTATTTTCCTATGTCTTGGACTGGTTTTCAAGAGGCTGTTGGTTAGGGACATCTTTACCATGCTTTGGTTTTTGTGGATTTCCAGACCCAAACTCCCATTTGTTCTGGTGCCTAAATTGCTGCTCGATTTTGACAACATATCGATAGGCAACTCCCAATGATGAGATTTTTAGGAAATCCATTTCATTTTGGATGTACCTATGCAGAGCCCCATGATATTTCAGAATCATATGCCGTTTAGAGTATTTGGTACCCAACTTGGTGTGCAAGGTATGGAAAGTATTTGTGAACTCCGACACTATTTGGCTCTTCTCTTACCGAAGTGTGGTCCATCTCATGTACTGGTCTTCATAGTTATCAATAGGGTAGTATTTTTCCTTGACCACATCCACAATAAAATCCCAAGTGGGCTCGGCCCCATATATTCCATATTCATTTGTGGAACTTTTCTCCCAGTAATTTTCCCACCAATGTTTGACATGAGGGAGATCCTTGAGGAGTGCAAAGGTGATCTTTTCCATGTGGAAAAAATTGTGAACAGAGAAATAACCTTCTAGCAGATTTAACAATTTTTCTAAGGCATCCGCATCTATCTGACCTTCAAATACAAGAATATCAAAATTAACTTGTACCTTGATGGGAGAGGTTCCTCCAAAGTGGTTTCTTGATGAATATGCACATGTTTCTATCGGTAGGCATTGAAGGATGTGGGAAAAATTCTCCATCATTTCGTCCCTCTGTCGCGCGAGAGCTTGCTCAAGCAACATGTTAATAGAATCTTCTACTCCACCTTTTTTTGTTTTCTGCCACCATAGAGGGTTTCTTGGTCGTGCGAGAGTGATTATCCTCAAGAGAGACAATATCAAGACCCAAATTGATTTATTTGAACCTCATCGGGGACATGCACTGAAAAACGATCAAGAGCAACCTGCTCTGATACTACTGATCCTGATTATTTTTGGGAATGAAATGAAAGCATAAATATTACATTGAAATACATATAAATATTGCCAGAAAGATAGAGATACAACAATACATGATTTCTATTAATGAAAGAAATGTACAAAGACAGTAAAAATACAGAGTGCTTGACCCACTAGATTGGTGGCAGCTTTATCTCTTAGAAGAGATGTGACGACTACACTCCTTCGCAAGAACATGATTACACTGAGGCTCTGAAGGCGTTTTTATGATGAACATGAATGCCAAAACCCTATACATCCAAAAACCTAACCCTAGGAGATGAAGCGCCAAAAGTCATGTGGGCCTCGTTGGGGTAAGTTATTACATTAACTTCCTGGGGTCGTAACTTTTGCATACGATCTCCGTTTTAGGTGTGTGATAGCTTGTTGGTAAGGTATTTTTGAGAACTACGCATTATGCCATAAAACTATGCATTTGTCTACAGTTTGACTGTGGCATGCCAAGAAAACACTTTTAGAGCCCCAAAATGGCCCTGGAAGTATAAAAATATGTACTCACATGAAAACTTCCAAAATAAGCCAGTTGGAATAGGTGCTCGACCACCAATATCCACCTGGATATTGTGTAGGGATTTAGGACAAACCTATAAGTGCAGAACCCACAATTACAAAGAAATGTTCCCATTATAGAGAAACATGTTGAATTGAAAACTGTCAAGATGAGCTAGTTGGAATTTGGAACAAGTGGGTGGCCACCAATATCCACCTGGATCAATCCTCCTCCCTTAGGAAGCAAGGGTCTCCATTTTGATGAGTGCCCAGGGAAGAGGGGAAATCATTTTCTAAATTTGAATCTTGGTGAGATGCATGCCTTGTTGGAGAAGTTGCGCTGCTTGGTTTGTGGAAGGCTATCACAACCCTGTTGTTGGCGGGGTTGAATATGTTCCACCAACTTGTTGTCTCTGGGCTGGACATAGCACTGTGTAGGCACCATTGTAGGTGAAGAAACAATATCTTCTTTCTCTTCTGCAATCTTCTTCTGCATGATCGAAGGTGTTGAGGCTATAGTGGTTGTAGTGGCCTTCTGTGCATCCTTTGAAAAAAATGTGAAGAGGAAGAATTTTGCAGTATGAGAATTTACCTTGCGGCACCTTTTTGGTGGAAGAGTAGTCAAAACTACCTATGGTATTCTGTAGAGCTGACCCCCCAGAGTAATAATGACACTACGGAGTCGACATTCATAAACAACATGGAATATACACATATATGGTTGGCTGAAAAAAACGTCAAAGACATTAAGAGGAGAAACATCATACACTACCTCATCCTTGAAGGGATGGATGCCATGGGACATGCGACACTGTTGGTTGACATGAAGATATCATCCCTAGTGAAGCCACCCGACGTTATATGGCAACAGGTGTGGTGTTGTCGACAACTCCAAATGTTTGACGACCTCAGCTAAGATGAGGCTCTTCTGGCTTTTGCTATCAACAATGAAATGTAATGAGGTCCCCTTCACCCACATCTATGAATGGAAGCGACGCTCCCCCTATTCAGGATATAATAGATCTTCTGGTTGAATTGTTGTGGTCATGACAAGAACATTGGGGTTTGCATCGATGATTTTTCTATTTTCAATATTTTCTGGATCAAATTTTGAATCAGGGTTTGAATCCTTGTCTTTGACCTCGTCCACCAATGACCATTTCAAGCAACATTCATCGATGTTGTGCCAGGGGATTTTATGGAAGTCGCACCACTTACTAGTGTCATTCTTCTTCTTTCCTTTAACCTTCTTTTCCTATGTCTTGGACTAGTTGTTGGTTAGGGCCATCTTTACCATGCGTTTGTTGTTGCGGATTTGCAAACCCAAACTCCCATTTGTTCTGGTGCCTAAATTTCTACTCGATTTTGACAACATATCGATAGGATGCTCTCAATAATGAGATGTTTAGGAAATCCATTTCCGTTTGGATGTACCTATGCATAGCCCCATGATATTTCAAAACCAGATGTCGCTCGAAGTATTTGATACCCAGATTGGTGCGCAAGGTATGGAAAGTATTTGTGAACTCTGTTTGTCTCTTCTCTTGCCGCAGTTTGGTCCATCTCATGTACTGGTCTTCATAGTTATCAACATGGTAGTATTGTTTCTTGACCACATCCACAAAAATTCCCAAGTGGGATCAGCCCAATATATTCCAGATTCCTCTACGGAACTTTACTCCCAGTAAGTTTCCCACCAATGTTTGACACGGGGGAGAGCCTTGAAGAGTGCGAAGGTGATCTTTTCCCTGTCGAAAAAATTGTGAACAAAGAAATAATATTCTAGTAGATTTAACCATTTTTCTAAGGCATCCACATCTATCTGACCTTCAAATACAGGAATATCAAAATTAAATTGTACCTTGAAGGGAGAGGTTCCTCCAAAGTGGCCACTTGATGAAGATTCTCCTGTTACTATTGGGAGGCGTTGAATGATGTGGGAAAAATTATCCATCATTTCGTCCCTCTGTCGTGCGAGAGCTTGCTCAAGCAACATGTTAGTAGAATCTTCTACTCCATCTTTTTTTCTTTTCTACCACCATAGAGGGTTTCTTGGCTATGTGAGAGTGATTTTACTCAAGAGAGACAAGGTCGAGACCCAACTTGTTATACTCAGACCTCATCGGGGACATGCACTGAAAAACGATCAAGAGCAACCTGCTCTGATACCATTGATCTGGATTATTTTTTGGAACAAAATGAAAGTAGAGATATTACAGTGAAATACACATAAATATTTCCAGAAACAGAGAGATACAACAATACATGATTTCTATTAATGAAAGAAATATACAGAGACTACAAAAAAATAGAGTGCCAAACTCGCTAGAATGGTGGCAGCTTTATCTTTGAGAAGAGATATGATGACTACACTCATAAGCAAGAAGATGATTACAATGAGGGTCTGAAGGAATTTTTATGATAAAGATGAATGGAAAAACCCTACACATCCAAAAAACTAACCCTAGGAGATGAAGCACCAAAATTCATGTGGGCTCCGTTGGGGTAAGATAATAGATTAACTTCCTGGGGTCGTAACTTTTGCATACGATCTCCATTTGAGGAGTCTAATTTATTGTTCGAAAGGTCTTTTTGAGAACTTCGCATTATGCCATCAAACTCTAATTCCTTGTACAATTTGACTATGGAATCCCAAGAAAACACTATTTATACCCCCAAAACAACCCTGTAAGTACAAAAAGATATACTGACATGACAACTTTAAAAATAAGCCAGTTGGAATAGGTGGGTGACCACCAATATCCACCTAGATGTTGTGTAGGGCTTCAGGACAACCCCATAAGTGTAGAACCCACAATTACAAAGAAATGTCCCCATTACAGAGAAACACGTTGAACTAAAAATTGTCAAGATGACACAGTTGGAATTTGGAACATGTGGGTGGCCACCAATATCCACCTAGATCAATCCTCCCCCCTTAGGAAGCAATGGTATCCATCACGTTGAGTGCCCAGGAAAGAGGGGAAAACATTTTTTGAATCTGAATCTTGGTGAGCTGCATGCCTTATTGGAGAAGTTGTGTTGCTTGGTCTATGGAAGGCTATCACAAACCTATTGCTGGTGGGGTTGAATCTGTTCCACCAACTTGTTGTCTTTGGGCTTGATGGGGAATTGTGTAGGCACCATTGTAGGTGAAGAAACAATATCTTCTTTTTCTTTCACAATCTGCTTTTGCAGGATAGAAGGCATTGAGGCTGAAGTGGTTGTAGTGGCCTACTGTGCATCCTTTGAACAGACTGTGAAGAGGATGAATTTTGCAGTATGAGAGACTACATTGCGATACTGTTTTGGTGGAAAAGTAGTAGGAGCTACCTCCGGTATCCTGTAGAGATGACTCCCTAGAGTAACAATGACACTACGGGGTCGAGACTCATAAACAAAATGATGTTTCCACATATATGGTTGGCCCAAAAAAACATCACAAACATTAGGAGGGGAAACATCACACACTACCTCATCCTTGAAGGGTTGGATGCCATAGGACATGCGACACTACTGACTGACACAAAGATCTCATCCCTAGTGAAGCCACCCGATATTGTATGGCTACGGGTGTGGTGTTGTCAACAACCCCAACTATTTGAAGACCTCAAATGAGATGAGGTTCTTCTAGCTGCCGCTATCTACAATGAAATGTAAGGAGGTCTCCTTCACCCACATTTGAGAATGGAAGAGGCACTCCCCCTCTTTAAGATTTACTGGCTCTTCTGGTTGAATTGTTGTGGTCGTGACAGTAACAGTGGGGTTTGCATCGATGATCTATCTGTTTTCAATATTTTCTGGATCAGATTCCGAATCAGGGTTTGACTCTTGCCTTTGATCTCATCCACCAATGACCATTTCGAGCGACATTCATCGATGTTGTGCCAAAGGATTTTGTGGAAGTCGCATCACTTCCCAACGTTATTCTTCATATTTCCTTTACCCTTCTCTTACTCTATCTTGGAATGGTTGTTGGGAGGTTGTTGGTTAGGGCCATCTTTACCATGATTTGGTTGTTGTGGATTTGTAGACTCAAACTCCCATTTGTTCTGGTGCCTAAATTTCTGCTCGATTTCATATCGATAGGAAGCTCCCAATGATGAGATGTTTAGGAAATCCATGTTAGTTTGGATATACCTATGCAAAACCCCACGATATTTCAGAACCAGATGTTGGTCAGAGTCTTTGATACCAATCTTGGTGTGCAAGGTATGGAAAGTATTTGTGAACTTCGCCATATTTTGGCTCTTCTCTTTCCGCAGTGTGGTCCATATCATGTAGTGGTCTTCATAGTTATCAACAAGATAATATTGTTCCTTGACCGCATCCACACAAAAATACCAAGTGGGATCGGCCCCATATATTCCAGATTCCTCTGTGGAACTTTGCTCCTAGTAAGTTTCCCACCAATGTTTGAAGGTGATCTTTTTCTCGTCGGAAAAATTGTGAACAAAGAAATAACCTTCTAGCAGATTTAACCATTTTTCTAAGGCATCCTCATTAATCTGACCTTCAAATATGGGAATATCAAAATTAACTTGTACCTTGAAGGGAGAGGTTCCTCCAAAGTGGTTGCTTGATGAAGATGCACATGTTTCTATCGGTAAGGGTTCAAGGATGTGGGGAAAATTCTCCATCATTTCGTCCCTTTGTCGTGCGAGAGCTTGCTCAAGCAACATGTTAATAGAATATTCTGATTCATCATTTTTCTTTTATGTCGCCATAGAGGGTTTTTTGGGAGTACGAGAGTGATTGTCCTCAAGAGAGACAAGCTCGAGACCCAACTTGCTATACTCAGACCTCGTCGGGGACATGCACTAAAAAACAATCAAGAGCAGCCTGCTCTGATACCACTGATCTAGATTATTTTTCGAAATGAAATGAAATCAGAGATATTACAGTGAAATACAAATAAATATTTCCAGAAACAAAGATATACAACAATATATGATTTCGATTAATGAAAGAAATGTACCGAGACTATAAAAATATAGAGTGCCAGACTCACTAGAATGGTGGCAAATTTATCTCTGAGAATAGATGTGACAATTATGATCATTCGAAAGAAGATGATTACAATGAGGCTCTGAAGGCGTTTTTATGATAAACATGAATGCAAAAACCATATAAATCCAAAAACCTAATCCTAGGAGATGAAGCGCCAAAAGTCGTGTGGGCCCCATTGGGGTAATTTAGTACATTAACTTCCCGGGGTTGTAACTTTTGCGTACGATCTTATTTTTAGCCATGTGACATCCCGTTGAAAATGTCTTTTCAAGAACTATACATTTTTTTGTCCAACTGTGACTCTATCTATAGTTTGACTGTGGAAATCCAAAACAACCCTAGAAGTACATAAAGATGTACTGTCATGAAAACTTCCAAAATAATCCAGTTGGAATAGGTGGGTGACCGCCAATTTCCACCTGGATGTTGTGTAGGGCTTCAAGACAACCTCGTAAGTGCAGAACCCACAATTACAAAGAAATGTCCCCATTACAGAGAAACGTGCTGAATTGAAAACTTTCAAGATGAGCCAGTTGGAATTTGGAACATGTAGGTGGCCACCAATATCCACCTCGATCAATCTTTCCCCCTTAGGAAGCAATGTTATCTATTATGTTGAGTGCCCGAGGAAGAGGGGAAAACATTTTCTGAATATGAATCTTGGTGAGATGCATGCCTTGTTGAAGAAGTTGCACTGCTTGGTCTATGGAAGGATGTCACGAACCTGTTGCTGGCAGGGTTGAATCTGTTCCACCAACATGTTATCTCTGGGCTTGACGGGGCATTGTGTAGTCACCATTGTAGGTGAAGAAACAATATCTTCTTTCTCTTCTACAATATGCTTCTGCATGATATATGGTATTGAGGATGAAGTGGTTGTAGTGGCCTTTTATGCATCCTTTGAATAGACTGTGAAGAGGATGAATTTTGCAGTATGAGACATTACCTTGCGACACTGTTTTGGTAGAACAATAGTCGGAGCTACCTCTGGTATCCTGTAGAGATGACCCCCTAGAGTAATAATGACACTATGGGGTTGAGACTCATAAAAAACATGACATTTACACATATATGGTTGGCCCAAAACAACATCACAAACATAAAGAGGGGCAACATCAAACACTACCTCATCTTT
This sequence comes from Picea engelmannii, assembly GCA_009831015.1. Classification (NCBI taxonomy): domain Eukaryota; kingdom Viridiplantae; phylum Streptophyta; class Pinopsida; order Pinales; family Pinaceae; genus Picea; species Picea engelmannii. The sequence continues at coordinate 39,284 of WSFP011308500.1, forward strand.
GAAGGGTTGGATGCCATAGGACATGCAACATTGTTAGCTAACACAGAGATCTCATCCCCGGTGAAGCCACCCGATGTTGTATAGCTATGGGTGTGGTGTTATAAAAAACCCCAATGATTTGACGACCTTAGCTAGATGAGGTTCTTCTGGATGCCACTATCAAAAATAAAATGTAACAGTGTCCCATTTACCCACATATGTGAATGGAAGAGGCGCTCCCCCTCTTCAGGATCTATTGTCTTTTCTGGTTGAATTATTGCGGTCACGACAATAGCAGTGGGGTTTGCATCAATGATCTTTCTGTTTTCAATATTTTCAGGATCAGATTCTGAATGAGGGTTCGACTCCTTGTCTTTGACCTCGACCACCAATTACCAGTTCGAGCGACATTGATCGGTGTTGTGCTAGGGGATTTTGTGGAAGTCACACCACTTCCCAGTATCATTCTTCGTCTTTCCTTTACCCTTATTTTTCTGTTTCTAAGACTCTTTGTTGGGAGGATGTTGGTTAGGGCCATCTTTACCATGCTTTTTTTTGTGGATTTGTGGAGCTGAACTCCCATCTATTCTGGTGCCTAAATTTCTACTCGATTTTGACAACATATTGATAGGTAGCTCCAAATGATGAGATGTTTAGGAAATCCATTTTAGTTTGGATGTACCTATGCAGAGCCCCATGGTATTTCAGAACCAAATTCTCCTTGAAGTCTTTGATACCCAACTTGGTGTGCAAGGTGTGAAAAGTATTTGTGAACTCCGACACTGTTTGTCTCTTCTCTTACTGCAGTGTGGTCCATCTCATGTACTGGTCTTCATAGTTATCAACAAGGTAGTATTGTTCCTTGACCGCATCCACAAAAAATCCCAAGTGGGCTCGGCCCCATATATTCCAGATTCTTATGTGGAACTTTTCTCCCAGTAAGTTTCCCACCAATGTTTGACATGGGAGAGATCCTCGAGGAGTGCGAAGGTGATGTTTTCCCTATCGGAAAAATTGTGAACAAAGAAATAACCTTCTAGCAGATTTAACCATTTTTCTAAGGCATTCGCATCTATCTTACCTTCAAATACGAGAATATAAAAATTAACTTGTACATTGAAGGGAGAGGTTCCTCCAAAGTGGTCGCTTGATGAAGATGTGCCTGTTACTATCGGCAGGCGTTGAAGGATGTGGGAAAAATTATCCATCATTTCGTCCCTCTGTTGCGCGAGAGATTGCTTAAGCAACATGATAACAAAATATTTTTCTCTGTCATTTTTCTTTTCTGCCACCATAGATGGTTTCTTTGGCATGTGAGAGTGATTTTCCCCAAGAGAGATAAGCTCAAGACCCAACTTGCTATACCCAGACCTCGTCGGGGACATGCACTAAAAAACGATCAAGAGTAGATTGCTTTGATACCATTGATCTGGATTATTTTTTGGAATGAAATAAAAGCAGAGATATTACAGTGAAATACACATAAATATTTCTAGAAACAGAGAGATACAACAATACATGATTTATATTAATGAAATAAATATACAGAGACTGTAAAAATACAGAGTGTCAAACTCGCTAGAGTGGTGGCAACTTTATCTCTAAGAAGAGATGTGACGTCTACACTCATTCACAAGAATATGATTACAATGAGGCTCTAAAGGCATTTTTATGATAAACATGAATTCCAAAACCCTAGACATCCAAAAACCTAACCCTAGGAGATGAAGCGCCAAAAGTCATGCGTGCCCTGTTGGGGTAAGTTAGTACATTAACTTCCCGAGGTCGTAACATTTGCATACGATCTCCATTTTAGGCGTGTGATAGCTCATTGGAAAGGTATTTTTAAGAAATACGTATTATGTTTTCAAACTCTAACTCTATCTATAGGTTGATTGCGACAAGCCAAGAAAAAACGGTTTAGAGCCCCAAAACGGCCCTGGAAGTACATAAAGATGTAATGACATGAAAACTTTCAAAATAAGCCAGTTGGAATAGGTGGGCGGCCACCGATATCCACCTAGATTATGGCAGGGATCCAGGACAGCCCCGTAAGTGTAGAACCCACAATTACAAAGAAATGTCCCCATTACAGAGAAACATGCTGAACTAAAAACTGTCAAGATGAGATAGATGGAATTTGGAACATGTGGGTGGCCACCAATATCCACCTGGATCCAAAACCTTTGAAGGTTTTACTCCTACAATATCTATTTCATAGTTTTGTTTCCTAAAACCTTTTTTTCTCAAATTAACCTTCTCAATTTGCAATTTCTTTGAATTTTGATTAAAGTTAACATGATGCAAAGTAACTGATTCTTTTTCAAAAATTACTGGCTCTTCAAAATCCAATTATTATGTTATTGTTCTGATTTCAATAAATCGTTGTTATACCCAATTAGGATCTCAAATTATAACATCAACTTCCATATATTGGGAATTAACTTCAGACTCGTACACCTCTTGATTTTACTTTTTAGTAGATTCCTTTTTTCTCTTTGAAATTCATGAAACTATGTGTGATTTTTCCATAGCCCTTTTAGTGGGGTATTTATCTCCTCCATTATCGGAATTTCAAGAAAGAGACTTTATTTCTTCTACATTGTTTCCATGACATTTGATCCGAGTTGTTGAAGAGATTTTTTGAGGAATATGGGGTGAGCCCATGTTACGACTTGTTGTGGTTTTCCCTCATTGACTATATTGATCATTGGTGCTAAAAAGTGTGTCAATATTATCTTGGTGATTTTTAGGGGAGTTTTCTTGGGGATTTTGGTTATCCCCTCCACCTTCATCTAATTGTGATGATTTAATGAAAGATGAACCATAACTAATGTTAAACATATGAGCCATGAATGAGCCATCAGGGTCAAAACCCTGAAATTCATGGATATCTCTCATTTTGAAAAGATCAAAATAAAAAACAAATTCATCCAGATGAGAGATATTTTTAACATTAACCTCTCCAACTTTAAAAGGTAATGGAATGAATTACTTTTTTTCTTTTTTTCATTAAAATAGTCGGCCCAAGATCTATACTGTCTACATACCTCAACTATGAAGAATATATCAAAAACATAATAAGGGAGTAAAAAGAGTTTTCCTTGAAACCCATATAATCTGATATAGTTGAATTCGTCTCGTCCAGTAAGAAAAACTGTGGGTTCATTTGAAAATATTTGTGGGGAAGATTTTTTTTGGTCAAAAACTCTGTTACACATTATTTTGGTCACTCTGGTGATGTCTCTACAGTTGTGTGTTCAGGCTCTCATAAGGACCTTTTTCCTGAAAAAAGTGACTATTGTCTTCTTCTACAAAACATGTTTTTAAGATGAGTTCGTAGGTTGCATATATTGTAGGGTGCGAGAACCTTGATTCTGACAGGCTACTCTATACTTGGATTGCTAGGGGTTCACAGTTTGCTCTATAAGTAGGGTGTGAACCCGCTTCAAAGCTTAAAATGAAGAAGAGGTTACGAAGGTTCTATAAGAGGATCTTCTAGAAAATGAGTTGGCATTCGCATGATTGGCATCCTACTGACTTCTTAGATTTAGTGTGTTCATCCTCATCCCTTTAACCATCTCTCCTTCTCCTATATAATGAAAGGTTTCTCAAGGAAAAGGTTAAGCAATATTGAATAGAGAATTGATGAAAGAATAGATTCAAAATTGTGTAAGAAATTCTATTTGAATTGATGCTTGAGGCCTCCATTTGTCCATCAAGCCATAGTGGATCTTCTTCATGCAAGTGTGGAGCAAGTGTGTGTGTTGGAACAAATAACCACCAAAAAGAAGCTTGCGACATCAAGGCAATCTGGTTTAAGTCTTCATGACTCCTTGATCACATGTTTAAGTCTTCATTGAATGTATTATTGCTGCTTTCACCTTAGTCGATTTGTGTCGTTGTAGATCTGATATCACAAGGCTGCCAAAGCGAAACAGGGACAACAAAGACATAAGGAAGCGATATCTAAAGGTACGTCACTTATTCCTTATTCAATGACAAATTCAATGATTGTAACTTCGGGGAAGTGTCATGTCCTGTCTTGTTTTGTTCTAGATCTAGGTGGATTTAGGGAGATCTGTTAATGTCTGCATATACCGATTTATCGTATAACAAAATTGGCGACTCCACTGGAGAAAGTACTCATTTTGTGGTTTTTTGTTGGCTATTTTCTCTTAGCTTACTTTTTTCATTGCCAACTAGTCTCTGAGTCTGTAGGAGACCCATATAGACTCTCTGGACCTAGAAGTTCACTCAAAATTTTTGTCCCTTTTCCAAATTTTCCTTGATTACAAACCTTCTCACACTGTACCCCTCTATAGCCTGTGAGAACCATTAATTTTCGCACCCTACTGTTCAGTC